>CAUYSK010020022.1:0-42478 GCA_963575035.1 Avahi laniger | reverse complement strand
GCAATTAAGTAATTATAAATAACAGTAATAAATGCATATTTTTCTACTTTCTTCTCTTAACTGATGTAAAGGCCAAACATATAAAATAAAATACTGGGCATATAACAAACAGAAATACATTTGGGCACCACAATACAAGGGCGAGTTCATCATTGTACAAACATCATAGAGTGTACTTACACAAACCTAGAATGGTCTAGCCTACTACACACCTAGGCTAAATGGCATGGCCTATTGCTTCTACTTTACAAACCTGTACGGTGTGTTACTGTACTAAATACTGTGGGAACAGTAAGTATTTGCATAGCTAAACATACACAAATTACAGTAAAATATGGCATTATAATCTTATGGGACCACTGTTGTATATCATTATGCCGTGCATGACTATATATTTGTAATAGATTTGCCCATAACAGCACAAAGGAAGTAAGTATAAACAAAGCTGTACTGGGCTAAGAAAATAACTACAGATAGCAAAGTAATAATTATAACAATGTATTGCTAGGTTTATTGGAAATTTAAATGCCTCATTAGGAAATACCGAATGCAAAAGAAAGTAGTAAAGGAGAAACAGAGGAACAAAAAAGACATTCAAGAAGGTCACAGGATATAAGACACTTAAAATACTGTATTTTTATTTACTAGCACTGAACATACAGACACAGAAGTTAAAAATACAGGTTGAGTATCCCTTATCCAAAATGGTTGAGACCAGAAGTGTTTCATATTTAGGATTTTTTCAGGCTTTGGAATATCTGCATACCAAACAATATAATGAAATATCTTGGAGACAGGACCCAAGCCTAAACACAAAATTCATTTATGTTTCATATATACTTACATACAGCCTGAAGGTAACTGTATACAATATTTTCAATAATTTTGCATATGAAACAAAATTTTGACTGTTTTGACTCCATTTTGGCTGTGATTTGTCACATGAGGTCTGGTGTGGAATTTTCCACTTGTGGCATCAAGTTAGTGCTCAAAAAGTTTCAAATGAATTTCACACAGGCTGGACTACAAGTGGCCAGCCCAATCGCAGCTCACTGTAACTACAAACACCTGGGCTCAAGCAATCCTCCCACCTCAGACTCCTGAGTAGCTAAAACTACAGGTGCATACCACCACACCCAGCTAATTTTTAAATTTTTGGTAGAGACGGGGTCTCACTATCTTGCAGGGGCTGGTCTCAAACTCCTGGCCTCAAGTGATCCTCCCGCTCCAGCCTCCCAGAGTGTTGGGATTATAGGCATGAGCCATTGTACACAGCCAGTCTATCCAATTTCAAGACTTATTCTAAAGCTACAATAATCAGAACTGTGATAAGGATCTAGAAGAATTTGCTAAAGGGCCAAAAAATTTTAAAGCAAAATCAAAACTGTGGTATTGGCAAAAGAATGGACACATAGATCAATAGAACAGAACAGAGAATTTAGAAACAGACTCACACAAATATGCCCAACTGATTTTCAACAGCGGTATAAAAGCAATTCATGGGGAAAAGATAGCCTTTTCAACAAATGATGCTGGAGCAAGTGGATATCCACAGGGGGAAAAAAATGAACTTTGACCTAAGTCTCACACCTTATATAAAAATTAACTCAAAATGGATCATGGACTTAAATGTAAAAATGTAAAACTTTTAGAAAAAATATAGGAGAAAATCTTCAGGTTCTAGGGCTGGGCAAAGAATTCTCTTAGACATGACAGTGAAAGCATAATTCATGAAAGAAAAAACTGATAAACTGGACTGCATCAAAATTAAAAACTTTTACTCTACAACAGACCCTGCTAAAAGGATGAGAAGAAAAGGTACGCAGTGGGAGAAAACAGATGCAAAACACATACGTGACAAAGGTTTATTATCTAGAATATATAAAGAACTGGCAGAACTCATTAGTGAGGAAAAAAAATACAATTAGAAAATGGACAAAAGACAAAAAGAGAATTTTACCCAGTAGACTCAACAGATGGCAAATAGATACATGGAAAAACATGTAACACCATTGGCCATTAAGGAAATGCAAATTAAAAACACAATGAGATATCACTATACACCTATCAAAATGGCTAAAATAAAAGTGACAACACCAAATGCTGGCAAGGATGCAGAGAAACCAGATCGTTAATACATTGCTAATAAGTATGTAAAATGGTACAGCCACTCTGGAAACCAGTTTGTTATTTTCTTAAAAAACTAAACATGCAACTACCACATGATCCAGGAGCTACAGTCCTGGGAATTTATCCTGGAGAAATAAAAATTTACATTCACACAAAAACCTATACATGAATTTTTATAGCAGCTTTATTCGTAATAGCCCAAACTGGAAACAACCCAGATGTTAACTTCAACAGGTTAATGGTTAAATGAACTGTGGTACACCCATACCATGGAATACCACTCAGCAATGAAAAAGAATGAAACTACTGATAAACTCAACTTGGATGAATCCCAAGAGAATTATGCTGAGTGAAAAAAGTCAATCACAGAGGTTATAAACTGTGTGATTTCATTTGCATAGCATTCTTTAATGACAAAAATAGAGACCAGATTAGTAGTTGCAAAGGGTTAGGAAAAGCGGGCAAGAGGAAAATGTGTGTGACTATGAAAGGGCAACATGAGGCATTCTCGTGGTGATGGAAATCTTGATTGTATCAATGTCCATATCTTAGATGTGACAGATTGTACTACAGTTTTGCAAGAAGATGCCATTGAGAAAAACTGGGTAAAATGTAAAAGAGATTCTATTATTTCTAAAAATTGCAATTGAATCTATGCCTCAAATATAAAGTTTAACATAAATTTTTACTGAAATTATTAAATAGCATGTACTAAAAAAACAAGCAAGCACTTCAGTTTTCTCCATGAAAAGGAATAAAATGCCTTTCTACCCTCGGATGTATTAATAATATGCCTAATAATTCAAAAATGAACTATAAAGCAACTGAGCACAGTTTGGCCTCTGTGGAAGCAAACAAACAATCCTGAGGAATGTGCAAGATGTGTAATATCTCAAGTGTTTTTGAAGTTTCCAGTATAATTTAGTTCTTAATACAAAGAGCAATACATATCACAATATACAGCAATACCATTCTAATAGCAGTATTGACCTGTTCAGTGATTGAATTCCTGATTTTGAAAGTACAGATGCCCAAGGCCACTCCCTCTTCAAGGTTCCCACTGAAGTATACATAAAAACAAAGAACTGAAGAATGATTAAACAAATTGTGGCATATTCTCTCAACGAAATGCTACTAAGCAATTAAAAAAGAATCAATTATTGATACCTATAACCACATGGGTGAATCTGAAATACTATATTGACTGAAAGAAGCCAGACAGAAAAGAATACTATGGTATGATTCCACTTACAGGAAATTACCGAATAGGCAAAATATTGAAAGCAAAAGAAACAAAAACACTGGTTGCCCATCGAGGGAGGTTGGATGGGGATAGCAGATTGACTTTAAAGGCAAATGAGAGAGATCCCTGGGGCGAAGGTATTATCTTCTATATGTTGCATGGGAAGGAGGTTAAACAAATGTATAAAACAGTCAAAACCCATCAAACTAAATAATTTAAGATGTACAGTATATTTTACTGTACGTTATTCCAAAATTAAAAAACATGTTAGTTTAATACTACTCAAGATGCCAATCTGCATCAAGATAAGGGGCTTTATATCATAATGTAAATCAACACAACTAAAAGTCTTGCTCCAAAAATAATCTCAGCTAACTAAACTGTGGGCTTAGTAAAAAAGTTAAGAGAAAGGCCAGTGGGTTCTCTGAAGGGAGAAATCAAATTTCTTGCTCATTTCATTTCCTATTTAAAACCAACCTAGAAGCCACCACTCAAAAACAAAACGAAAAACCAATCTTAGGCACTATATGCTGGTGATGTCTATTTAGTATCTGACTGTCTATTTAGCATCGCTACCTGAATGTCTAATCTCGTCTCAAAATTAATATGCCCAGACCTGAACTCCTGATCTTCCTCCCCAAAACTGACCCTCCTACAGTCTTCTCTATCTCAAGTAACAGCTACTGTGTCCGTCTATGTGCTCAAGACAAAATCACTGGAAGCATCCTTGAATCTTCACTTTCTCTTACACTCCACATCCAATCCATTAGTAACTTCTGTCAGCTCTACCTTCAGACTATACCCAGAATCTGAGGATATCTCACACCACCTTTATGGCTTCAATGCTGGTCAGCATCATCTCCCTCCTGAATTACTGTAATAGTCACCTTACTGTTATCCCTGTTTCCAAACTCCTCCGCCTCTACAGTCTATTGTCAACACAGCAGCCTAAGTCATTCTATTTAAATATAAATCAGATCATGAATGCCTACACTCAAACCCACCAACGGCTCCCTATTATGCTCAAAGCAAAATCAAAAGTCCTTTAAATGGCCTGTAAGATCTGGCCCCTGCTACCTTTGTAGTCTCATCTAACTTTCTTACTGTTCCTGAAATAGGAAAACTCTTATCTCAGGGTCTCTGCACTTGCTATTCTTACCCCAAATACCCCCACAGCTCACTCCCTTGCTTTCTAGAGTTCTTTACATAAATGTCACCTTTTCAGTGAGGGAGTCGTCCTGTATCAATTTATTTAAATTGCAATTTCCCCTACTGACCCTCCCTATCCACCCTTTCTGCTTTTATTCTACCCCATAGCACTTATCACTATCTAGCATTATATTTTAGTTATTTAACTTGTTGATTATGGCTGCCCCAACTAAAGCATAAGACATGTCTTTATTGTGTTCACTGGTATTCCCAGACTCTAGAACAATGCCTGGCACATAGTAGGCACTCAGTAATCATATACTGAATAAAATGATATTTACTGATGTAAAATACCATAAGCTCAAAGCAAATACCAGCAATGTTATTAATGTTTTTCACCTAGTACTAAAATTGCTTATTGCTTTCTATTAAAACTTTTTAGGTTTTTGTGCCAATGTGAATTTACATATCATACAATTAGAATGCATTCCTTTATAAAAAGTATTTACATAAACATTTTCTTTTGAGTCTCATAATTACCTTATTTAAAGCATGTCCAACATGAGGCTCACCATTTGCATAAGGAGGTCCATCATGAAGACAAAATTCTGTCTTTACTTTTCTTTCTCTTTGCCATGAATAAAGTTCTGAAAATCCACATTTCTGTTTAAAAAGAATAACAATGTCTAAACATCATATAAATACATGCTCCTGAGTCTTAACCATAAATAACAGCTTACACTTACTTCTTATCCCATTCCAATCTACTTAACTCTGAAATACAAATGGTAGGGTTTCTGAAATGCACACCTGAGGACTATTCTCTTAAAACCTTTAATAGTTTTCTCATAAACTTCAGATTAAAGTCTAAACTCTTTATATGGTATACAGGACCCTACAAAGGTTGGGTGGGGAACCTGAGGCCTTGGGACCCACACGTGGCCTTTTGACTGAATCCAAATTTTACAGAACAAATCCCTTCAATAAAGGGTGAAGTTTGGATTCCGTGGAGGAGCCACACCTGGGGATCTGGAGAGCTGCTTGTGGACTTGAGGCTGCAGGTTTCCACCTGCGGCTCAGTACTCCCCAACCCTCACTCTTGACTCCAGCCCACCTGAAGGACCTATAGATCCTCTTACACTCATTCTTGCTTTACTTTGGCCTCAACACCTGCTATTCCCTAAATTTTGAACAATATTCTCTGCCCTGCCACTCCTCTTCCCTCATTTGCTGTGTGACCTGGGCCAAGTACTTTGCATTTATGGGTGCGTTTTTTTACCTGAAAAACAAAAAAGTTAATAATATCCATTTTACAGGACAGTTGCGAAGATTAAATGAGAAAACATTTGAAACTGTCATGCCTCCTGGCATACAGAAGGAACTGACTAAAAACCCTTTAAAAAATCCGAGGGTGAAAACAGGTTCATGAACCTTGAACTCTGGTAACTTCAGAATATTTAGATTAAGCATATTTATGTAACCAACATTTCAAGAATGTCATGGATTTTTTAAGACTCTAGAATTACAGAAACTAACAAGAGAATCTCTGCCCTTATAAAGTTCAGTCTAGCACAGGAGACAAAGACGCAGTCTATAGAAGGGACTCAGAGGAAATACTGCTACTTTAATCCTTAAATTCAACTAGGGTCCTAAACATCCAACAAAGGTGGGTTTCAACTTCCCCCCATTCCAAATAACTGCATTTTTACTTATTTGTGTCCATGTTAGTTTACTTTCTACAGGTCGCTGGAAAGGTGTCCAAAGTCGATGTGTTTTGTCTATGCTAGAAACGGGACACACATTCGATACAGGCTGGTAGCTGAGCATCGCCAGTGTTCCCCCTTAACATCCCGCTCCCGAACCTGCTACAACCGAAGGGCCCACCTGGAGATTTCTTTACTTAGGTTTTCGGCCAATAAAACCAGCGGACGACGGCCACCGATCCGGTCACAACACCCCCGCCCAGCCGTCCCGGGCGGGGCCGCAGAGGCGTGGCTCCCGCGGAGGTCCCCCCTATCCCGAGGCCGCGCCCGGGCTGGGCCCTACCTGCTGGATCTCCAGCTCCGTCTCCGGCTGCTGTCGGCCCAGCAGCTTCATGGGGAAGCTGGTCTGCGGCAGTAGCACCGTGTCCCTATATCTGCCGCTATTCGAGTTGGGCAGCTGGTTGCTAGCCTCGGTGACTGAGCGCACCAGAAGCCTCTTCGTTGTCCCTCGCCATCCCAGGCGACAGGGAAGGCGTGGCGGCCCCCACAAACTCCGGGCCACGGCGAGGGTCGCCGCTCCCGGCCCGAGCGGGCGCAGCCCCCAACGCATGGCGGGGCAACCCGGGCCGCCCCTTAGTGCGGGGTCCTCCGCTCCCGCCCGGGCTCCGAGGAGCAGAGACCCCAGAAAACCAGGCGAGCCGTGTGCGCGGGCGCACGCGCTCAGGGCGCGGAAGGGCGGGGAGCGAGTCGGCGAGGACGGAGCCGCCTCCGGGTCTTCGCCGCAGCCGCCGGGGGCGGGGCCGGCTGCACCGGGGCGGGAAGCGGGGGGGCGGCGCGATGGGGCCGGGATCTTAATCACAGTGCCCTGCTCTTTAAATATATGTGTGCTTTTTTATTTAACACGTTGCATCTGTGATTTTATCGCTTCAACATGTAGTGAATAAAATGTATGATATTTTACATTCTTTCTCTTCATACTAAGTCTCCCAAATTTGATGTGTGTTTTGCACAAACAGCACAACTCAATTTGGACTATCGTTTAGCGAGTGCTCAAGCACAAGTGGGTAGTGGCTACGTGGGCAGCCCTGCTTTCTCAGGAGAACAGAGGGCAGTAAAAATATTGTCAAAGAACAGAATTTCATCAAGTTGAGAAAAAGATAACAGAAAGAAAGCAAGTTGCAACTAGGAAGTCATCAATGTCAGCTTTTCACCAGGCATTGACTCCAACTCTGTACCTATATTAACTCATTTAATCTTCAAAACCAGATGAGATGAAGACACAACGTACCACAAAACCTTGTGAGGTAGGGACTGTGAGTATTCCCGTTTCACAAATAAGAAAACTGAGGCACATGGACTCAAGTAACCCGCCCAAGATCATACAACTAAGAAGTAGCAGAGCTGGAATTCAAACCCAGGCAGTTAGGCTCCACTGCCTGTGTGCATAACTACCATGTTATATTGCCTCTCCTACATTATACTATGGCAGAAAACATTTGCGACACATTTAAAAAAGTTAATATACAAACTGTATAAAGAGCTGTCAAATCAAGAACAAAAATATAAACACAATAGAAAAAAGGGCAAAGGAAAAGATCAGGCAATTCATAGGCAAATATAAACAGCCAATAAACGTATCAAAAGATGCTCAAGTTTAGGAGTCATGAGGACAGGTAGTTAAAGTACCATTTTTCATCCAACAAATTAGGGCAAAAATGAAGAGATCTGATAACAGGGTGTTAACAGAAAAAAACCCAAACTCCGTAAAATAAAGAGGTTTATTCTGAGCTAAGTGTATGTGAGTCACCACTCAGAACAGGTTTTCAAGAGGTTCTTGAGAAAATGTGCCAGTGGTCGCCAGGTTAGTTTGGTTTTAGACATTCATGGAGACACGAATTACATGTAAGATCATAATATGTAGAAGTTGTACATTAGTTTGGTCCAAAAAGGCAGAACATCTTGACCGGAGCAGGGAGGAGGGTTACAGGTTTTAAAGATTCTTTGATTTGTAATTGGTTAAAGAAATGAAGCCTGGTCTAAAGAAGTGGAGTGTTTTAAGTTAAACTAAGGATGTCTGTTAATTAGAGACACCCTACCATTTACTGAAACACAAGTGACCTGTTAAGTAAATTGATAATCTACAAGTGTGGTTTAACCTTTGTCTTGCATGGCCTTAGACCTGTTAATGATGTATCTTATTATTACAAAGATTAACTCCAAAAGGGAAGGGGCATGATGAGGCATGTCTGACCTCCCTTCTTCTCATGGCCAGCAACTCAGCTTTAAGTTTTTTCCCCGAGTCCCTGTGGCCAAAAGGGATTCCATTCAGTTGGCTGTGAGGGTTACGATTTTGTTTGGGTTCACAGCTTGAGAGTGTGTATGAAAGTGAACTGCTGGTGGTAGTATAAAGTATGTACTGTCTTTTCAAGTGGCAATTTAGTAATAGCCATTACCATTTAAAATGTCCTTCAGCTTTGACTTGTAGTTCCACACCTGGGATCTATCTGATACTTACAGTCTCACAGGAGCACAAAGATGTATTCACATGGAAACTCTTCTAACCAACCTCTGCATAACAACTTGCTGAATTTAACTTGCTCTGTTTCCTTGTAAAATCTGTGAGAGGATACAATGAGCACTTATAAAAAGGATACTCTACAGGGTGACCGCAGACTTGCTTCCCATTTGTTGAACTATGTGCTTATGGTGCATTGTGTTTGTACTTATTCAAGCTAGTTGGACTTGTTACCTAATTATGTAATTTAATAATAAAAACCAATGTATAATTAAAATAGTACAATTTATGTTATGTATCTTTTACAATCCGCCAAAAGAGGTCTGACTTAACTCACAGGATTATTGTGAAAATCAAATGAGATTGTGTAAGTAAAAGCATTTCAAACTAAAGCTCTCTAAGAACGGTAGCCATTTGTTGACATTGCTCTCTGGTGAGTTTTTGTTTTTTTGTTTTTTTTTTTTTTTGAGTCAGGGTCTTGCTCTGTTGCCCAGCATAGAGTGCAATGGTCATAGTTTACTGCAACCTCACACTCCTGGGCACAAGCTTCCCAGACTCCCAAGTAGCTGGGACTAGTGCATTCCACCACACCGGCCTAATTTTTCTATTTTTTGTAGAGACAGGGTCTCACTCTTGCTCAGGCTCGTCTGGAACACCTGACCTCAATTGATCCTCCTGCCTTGGCCTCCTAGAGTGATAGGATTACAAGTGTGAGCCATCACGCCCAGTCTCTCCGGTGTTTTTAAAAAACAGAAATCATGGTTTGCTTCTGATTTAAAAAGGAGTTACAGAAGAGCACACAGAAACAAATGTAAATTGTTCATTATCACTCCTGCAAAATAAACTAGTGAATGTTTAGTGCAAAGGGTGTTGTCTTTTATGAAAACTAAGCTGAAAGCTCTGAAGAATCCAGTAAAGGCAAGTCATTAAAAACCAAAAGCAAAAAAAAAAAAAACAAAAAATCAAAATTTCTGTTAACTTAGGTGAAGCTAAAACAAATGCAAATATGGGGAAACTACTGTAAAAATCTATAAGTATTCTGCTTTTTCTTAAGTATCTGAACTCCAAAATTAAAATGGTGCAGTATGGCTGTGTTTTATCAGGAGAGAGAAAAGCAGAACTCCAATCTGAGGACCCATACTCTGATAAAATTCTTGGACACATTTGTATTTTTAAAAATCTCAGAATGTACAGTACTCAATTGTAAGTCTTTTAAAAATAAAGTGGTAACTTCATCAGTGTAAATGGTTCCTTCCTTTAACAATACAAAATGATTCTTAGCTGGGGAGTGGGGAGGCAAGGGCAACATACATAACCTAAACATCTGTACCCCCATAATATGCTGAAATAAAAAAAAAAAGTAACAAAATGATTCTTAGTTCCCTTTGATAACCTTTCTTGCCCTGATTTCTACTACTAAGGTAAGGGGTTTGGTTTTCTAATCACTTGGAGAACTTGTTTTTAAATGGAGGTGTTTGAGCAATTTACATTTATTGTTATAACTGATGTTTGTTATTAACTCTGCTTTTTTACGTTACTTTCTTATATTCTGATTGCAGAGCCTTACTTTTTAATATCTGCCCCTCCAACAAGCATAAACACAGGCAGGTTCAAAAATGGTGTTCCTTAAATATCCGGTGAATGCCTAAATGATAAAACAGACAAATTTGGTTTTGCTGTTTTTTTACTTTGGCAGGGCAATAAATATCTTAAATAGATTTTCTTCCCTGCTTCAGAAAGCCAAATAATCATTGACTTTTCACATCAGGCCAGGAAAAGAGAAAATCTCCCAGGGTTTATAGAAGGGCAGACAAAAAGCGCAGGGGGCAGTTGTTTCTAAACTTTTCTGGGTCACAGATCGTTTTAAGAAGTTGACAAAAGTTAAAAAACAAAAAAAAAGTCGTTACCTTTAACAAAATTCTGCATAAAGTTGTTTTGCTGTTGTTGGGGAGGAAGAATGATGGAGACGGAGATGGAGATGAAGGTGGAGGCGTGCTGGACCTCCTGAAGCCAGTCCACGGACCCCCTTGGGGTTCGAAGTTAAGCAGCTGCCATCACAGAGCGGTATTACTAATCGAAGGAACTTTTTAAAAATGTAAATTACATAAAGTGGGCTGGAAGACACCTGAAACTAGAGCCAATCTTTAAAAGCAGACACACCTTTCACTTCTACACCAGGTAACAGGCACCTACGAAGACCTTCGAGAAAACCCGAAGTGGAATTTTCGTTCGGGTCGGGAGTCTGAAGCGGCAGTGCGAAGTGGCTGCTCTGCGCTTGCGCGGGATTTCCCGCATGCTCAGTAGTGAGGTCGGGCGGCCGTCCGTCCGCAACTGACCTATTGATAGCGCGAGAGCGCGGTACTGGACGCTCCGAGGGACCTGTGTCTTGATAGCGCGTTTTTAATTACCCCCGAAGTGTCTTTGGTCCGTTGTTCCAGGTTTATCACGGTAAGTTTCTCCCCTGCGGGTCAGGACAAGGGGAGATCTTAAGCAGATCTGAGTAGTTTCTTCAAGGGATTTATGTTTTAAAAAAAAATGTCAATCAGATTGCCTCTCCAGATATTTCCAATTTCGGACCTAGACTCTTGAGTGTCAGCATTTTAATCGTTAATCTGTGCTTTTAATGCTCTGGGGTCTTTTTTATAAGTATATCTATGTATTGTACAAGCAACAAGGTAAACCTAGACATTGCATTTGATGGTGCACCCAAATTTAGAAACTGCTTTACGCCTAAAATTAAATTTCATTACAATTGTAGATATTCTTCCAGCTGTCATTTGTACATATTCGTAGACTTGCGTGATTTATTTGGGTTTCCCTGGAAATATATTTGCTGGTTCAAAAAATGTATGCATTTTACTTTTATTAAGGTTCTCAAAATCCTCCTGGCGCTTTGCATCCTTACCAGCAATGCTCAGAAACATGTTCCCCCACACACTTGCCAATGGGACAAACTTTTTGTTATCTGTGAAATCTTACAAATAAGCAATCATTTCTCATTGTTGTAGTCTGCATTTCTTTTGTAATTAGTGAAATTTGAATATTCACGTATTTAACAGCCATTGCTTTTCTTTTTCTAGGAATTGCCTGTTCCTATACTTCGCTCATTTTTTCTATTAGATTATTCATCTTTTACATACTGATATATAAGAGCCCTTTACAAATTAGCTCATTTGTCTAATATGTGATACAAGATTTTTTTCTCATTTTGTCAATTATCTGCCTTATTTATGGCATTTCAGTTATATAGAAGTTTGGATTTTATATAGTCCAATTTATTACTGTATTATGTTATGGATTCTCAGTTTTATGCATAAAAGGCATTTACCAAGTTTATAAAGTTTTGTTTATAAGTCTTTTCCCCATACTTTTAAGGTTTCATTGTTTACTTTTAAAAACCATGCATTGGCCTGGAATATATTTTGGTATAAAGAATGCAAAAAGGATTCAACTGTTTTTAAGAAGTTAGCAACTGCTCTGCCATTTATGCACAATTTAATTTCCCCTATGATTTGAAATGCTACCTTTAGTGTGCTCGTATCTCTTTCTGGAATCTATTTGAATCTCATTAGCTAAACTTTTTAAATTACTATAGTTTTACTAGTAAATTACTGTAGTTTTATCATATTTTGATAAATGGCAAAGGACTATCCCTGCTCATTGTTCTTTTTTCAGAATTTGTATCGTTGTGCTCACATTTTTATTTTTCCAGATGACCTTGAACATTATCGTTTGGCCAGGTTCCAAAAGATAAATAATTTCAGTACTTTGATCAGGAACTCATCATTCATTTTTAGTTCCTAATCTTCATATGCTAACCATCTTAATAAGAGAAAAAACTGATCATTTGATTCCTGTTGTTTTTCTTCCTTCTGGATTAGTCTTGTTGGCAGTTGTAAAGACTTCTGAAGTGGATGGGGTGTAAGGTTGATTGCCTTTTGTCACATAACTTTTTTATGTGTCTAAGCCTCAAGCCTAGAATATTATGAAAAAAATCTGGTACAGTACTGTGATTCAGGATCATATTGGTTATCATATTACATCCTCAAGGTCAGAATACCGTAGCAGAAGCTATAGGAACTTTTTGCTCTTAATACTACCCTAATGTCTCTGCAGAATAACCAAAAATAAGGACAATCATAATAATAATGGTTAGCCAGTATTATCTGGTGTTTACCTTGTGCCAGGGACAAGTACATAAGTGCTTTATATGTGCTACTTATTTGATAATTACAACCACCCTTTGCTATAGGTGCTACTGTTATCTCCATTTTACAGATTGAGGCACAGAGAATATAAGTGGCTTTCCAATGTCACACAGGTAATGTGCACCAGAGCCAGTATTTGAACACAAGCAGTGTGTTCCAGAGCCTACGTCTTTAACCGCTATGCTGTTTTTGACTAAGCTTTCAGAAAGACATGTTCACAAAAGGTAGTGTTTTAAGACCCAGAGGTCTAAAACTGATAGAGAAGGAAGTATTAATACAATGGGTGGAATCTGAACTGCTTCAAGGAAGTTAACTTGCATGTAGCTAGTTTTGGCCTTACTCTTAATCCACCTATACCATCAAAAAACAATCCTCATTTGGAATCCTGGAGGGGGCACAATTAAAAAGGCTATTAGGAACCTCTTTTACAGATTTTGTGTTTTGGTGTTAATAATATGAATAAGAATGTTTTTTATACCAAGGACCAACATTGTATTCATTTGTTTAAAAAATAAGGAAGAAAACTATTAGGGCTCAGGGATAGAAATATTTCATTACTTACTAATTCAGTCTGAACCAGAGAAGTCCTTTTTTCCTTATTTGCCACCCTAAAGTGATTTGTGAAATTTCTTCAAAGTCATTGTTATGCTTTATATCAAACCTTATTTTTTCCATTCTTATATCTTATAAACTGATTTTAGCCTTAAATGGTGGTTCATAAATACAGTGATTCAAAAATGGTGGTTCAAAAATATGCATTCTGTGAGGAAGGTAGTAGACAAACCCTGAGAGTTTCTCTTTGGAAGAAAATTCCATGGACTTGGCTAATACAAGGGTCAATAGTTTAGTCACTTATGAAGCCTGACAAGGCTCAAATGATTGTTTAACTGGCTCAAAGGTAAGTGATATCTGTGAAAAGTTATAACAACACCATACAGTGCAGGAAAATGATCTCCCTGTTACAAAAGAAGTCTTATATAACACGGGGACTGAATGAGCATAGCAGCACTTATTAAAATAGCCTCAGCGGTTAAGACATCTGGGTAGAACAAATCGATTGCCCAAAGATTACCTTTCCAGTGCAGAGTAAATCAGATATATGGCTGGATTTGGATAAAAGGGAGTAGAGGTAAGGCCAACAAAGTGTTTGCTAAATTATTTCTCTTGTTTTCTATCTAAGGCACTTCTGAATTAGTAGTAATCATAACTGGTTTATTCCACATGTAACACCTAGTATGCTAAGAAAATTAATCTACCCTTATTATGACATAATAAGATAAGCGGAATTCAAACAAAATCATCCCTTGGCATACCAGGGGGATTGGTTCCAGGACACCTCCAACCTATGCAAAAATCTGCACATGTGAAAGTCTCACAGCCCTGCCAAACCTATATACAAGAAGTTGGCCCTTTGTGTACGTGGGTTTCACATCCCTTTTCTATCTGCATTTGGTTGAAAAAGATCCATGTGTAAGTAGACCTGCACAGTTCAAGCACATATTGCTCAACTGTACATAGAAACCCATTTTATTTTCATCTGAATTCCAGACAGCTGTTGGTTACAATATGGTATTCATTACCTTACATCATTTACAATTCCATCTTCCTCCTGAAGGGTTGCAAACACTCCACTTGTTTATTTTAGTTATGTTTATAATTCCTGTGAATATAATTCCTGTGGATGATAGGCTGGGAGTGGTGGTCAGTAATGCCAGCACTTTAAGAGGCTGAAGCGAGATCATTTGAGGTCAGGAGTTCAAGACCAGCCTGGGCAACATAGCAAGATCTCATCTCTACAAAAAAATTTAAAAATTAGCCACGCTTGGTGGCACATGCTTATAGTCCCAACTACTCAGGAGGCTAAGGTGGGAGGATTGCTTGAGCCCTGGAGTTTGAGGCTGCATGAAGCTATGATCACACCACTGCACGCTAGCCCAGGCAACAGAGCAAGACCCTGTCTCACAGAAAAAAAGAAAGAAAGAAAAAGTAAAAAAGAATGTGGATAATAGAAAACAGATGTAAAGTGATTAAAAGGTACTTCAAATCAAATATTCAGTCAGAAATTGGTGGTAGAACAATGACTGTTGCTGAATCGAGGTTTATAATGTCCTTTATATACATTCCCTGCTAAAGGGAACAATAATTGTGTTTCAGGGAAATAATGTTGATTTGATTTAGAGGTGGGAGAGTTTTTGCCATAGGTTGATTCGCCGTAAACTCTCTGAGACAGAGATAAAGCCTGAGAGGTTTATTAGGAAGTGTTCTTGGGATCACTTGTGGGAGGGAAGGGGAAGAAGGGAAGAAAGTAGTGGAAGGGGGGATGTTGAGCTATGATACAGTCTCAACTAAGGATTCATTGACCTCGCTGGGTACTCCGAAGCTGGGGTGGCCCTTCAGAGTTGAAGTGGCAGACCAGTTGTTGTGGGGAGTGGCCTTTAAACCTCCCTGTTACTACGTTTCAGGTGAAGGGACTCTTCTCAGCAGATAAATTCCCAAAGAAAGATGGCAGCAAAGGGCCATCTGTTGGCAGCAGTTTCAGCATCTGGGAAAATAAGTCCTGCAGTCCTGAATAGCATCTGGGTGGTGCATCCCAGCATCCCGAACAGTCACTAAAATTGCAGGATTTGAATTTTTATTGTCAAAGAGCAATATACTTCATTCCAAAGGCTGTTTTTTTCCCCCCCACTTATTTCACTGGAATTAGGGTCTTCTCTGACACTCAGGACTTTTCCAAATTTTTTTTCCCATATGATTGGTCTTTGTTCCAAATAGTTATGTGGCTTGTTCTCTTTATTTGGCTACTGGTGAGGATGGGAGTAAATAACAGCAGATTAAATTTTATTCAATCTCTAAAGATACACTCACTGATTTTCAGAAAATAATTTTAATCACTTGCAGTTCCTCCCTCTTTTAATTACCCCACCTGTACACCTGCATCCCTTACTCTATTTGTACCTCTCTTGGCACTGACTAGTTTTCTGTTATAGGCATTAGGTTACCCACAACCCGCTAAAATATTAGCTCCTCAAAGGCAAATGTTACGTCTTATACTTTTAGTCCCTGAAGCACTTTCCATAGCCTTTCACCTTCCATAGCTCACACACAAACTTTTTCATGCGCTCAGCAGCCTGGGCAGGTTTCTCTTATCCTTCGAAATACCCCAGCTGCAGACAGAAAGAAAAATGCAGAACTTATTGAGAGAGTTAATGCCGAAATGGAGTTTTTTCCAAATCTCTTTTAGTAAGTATTTATTAAAGAACCTGCTCAGTTAATGAGAGCAGTCCTAAGTAAGCACTCAATAAATATGTGTTGAATTGAACTGGCGCAAATAAAACCAGTACTTAGCTTTGAAACTAACAAAACATTTTCCTCAATTTCTTTTTAGGGCTGATCATGGCTTCCAGGCACACTGTGTTGATGCGGTTGGTAGCCTCAGCATATTCTATTGCTCAAAAGGCAGGAATGATAGTCAGACGTGTTATTGCTGAAGGAGACCTGGGTATCGTGGAGAAGGTACTGAAACTCTCATCTCATTTCATACCAACTTTATTTTTGTTCATTAAGAGTTAGCTAAAGGATGTAAAAATTTAGACAGACTTTAACAGTTAAAATAATTCATGGCTCCCTTATGGAGACCGCAAAATCTGTGGTTCAAATGGGCTCCATATCTGCTTTGAAAATGACTCAGACTTCATGTAGCCAAGATCTTTAAAATAGAGTGAGTAAGTCACTCACTTGTAAGTCAGGCATCTATCTAAGTTCATTACCATACGAAAAAATGAAAGCTATATATGTGAGTAAGAAACAACTTAGAAATAAGTTTATGTGAGCGAATTATAAAACATTCAACATAACTTCTTTTAAAAACAAAAATCATAAGAACAAGTGAAATAAATCTCATTTCCTTTTTTGATAGGTTTATGGGCCTGCTCCTTTGGCAAATAGATACAGGGTATCTTGATTTCAGCAAAGCATTTGTTATAGGCTCTCATTTTCCATTTAAAAAAAGGTTCAAACTATTCATAGTTACATAGATGACAGCTCCATCCAGAGCCACTGTTAGATGTATTCATAACTGGATGAATAGCATTACCCAGAAATTTAAATTCTTGATTCATTTTCAACCCGGGAAAGGATCATTATTGGCAGGTCACAAAACTCAGCCTGACTCTGTATTTTAATCATAAAATTATATACACTTAAAAATTTATTGAATATATCTTCTCAAAAATTTTGTGGAAGAGGATGATGTAGAAAACATACTTACCGGGTGGGGTGCAGTGGCTCACTCCTGTAATCCTAGCACTTTGGGAGGCCAAGGTGGAAGGATCACTTGAGGCCGGGAGTTCAAGACCAGCCTGAGAAAAGAATAAGACCCTGTCTCTACAAAAAACAGAAAAATTATCAGGGTGTGGTGGCACGTGCCTGTAGTCAAGGTTGCAGTGAGCTATGATGATGCCACTGCACTGTAGCCAGGGAGACAGAGCAAGACTCTGTCTCAAAAAAACAAAATCACAGTTATCGAATTTGTTAATAAAATGAAGCCAGGAGGGCTAGTTTATATTATCATAGTTGCAACCTCTGAGAAAAGTGAACCAAATCCAACAGGATATTGTAACAAGAGTAATATAAAGTCCTATATTCATGTTCAAGTTGTATGAGGTAAATCTGATTCAAATTTGTTTGGGAAAGAGGTTTTAGTTAACCACAGACATGCTCAGTGATAAACAAGCAGGGTAATACAGCTGCTTTCAGAAGGCTACTCATCTTGTCTTTTTTTATAAGGTCTCAACAGAAAAAAAAAGAAAGAAAGAAAGAAAGAAAGAAAGAAAGAAATTTCTGAGCTGGAGAAGAAAATGTCCTAAATTATTTAAAAGCTCTTTTCCAAACTTTAACCACTATTAATCCTTCGAGAAAAACCAAGCCAAAAAACTAGTTGACTCATTTGATGTTAGTCTATGAATCTAAAAACTGACAGTATAATCTAAATCATGTGGCACTCATTCCCTAGCAATCAGAGGATAACTTATTTCACGTTAGTTCTGCTAAAATTTACATTCTTAAGGGTGGGCGCAGTAGCTCACACCTGTGGGTGCGATGGGAGGATTGTTTGAGGCCAGGAGTTCAAGACCAGCCTGGGCAACATAGCGAGACCTTGTCTCTACAAAAATAAAAGATTAGCCACACATGGTGGCATGTGCCTATAGTCCTAGCTACTTGGGAGAATCTCTTGAGCCCACGAGTTTGAGGTTGCAGTGAGCTACTTTTGTGCCACTGCACTCTAGCCTGAGCAACAGAGCAAGGCCGTGCCCCTAAAAAAAAAAAGTTAATTAAAAAATAAAATAAAATTTGCTTTCTTTGTAACAGACCTGTGCAACAGACCTGCAGACCAAAGCAGATCGATTAGTACAGATGAGCATATGTTCCTCATTGGCACGGAAATTCCCCAAACTAACAATTATAGGGGAAGAGGTAAGAGTTGTCAGAGACATGGTATTTTTTTAATCTGTTTGTCATATAGATTTATAACTGGCACCTTAATAATTTATATACCACTGTTATGATTTTTAAGCATTATATCTATTGTTTTACACTCAAAAATAATTATTGTATTCCTTGGACTTAGAGGAAATATCTGATTTTGAAATATTTTGGTCCATTTCTAGGCCAGATGTCTTAATTCTTGGCCATAGAAGACATGGTTACTGTTACAATACCCAGCTTATACAAAGTATAAGTTGAGCAAAGTTTTAGAACTTTGGAATGAAATGGGTTACATAGTTCTTGTTCATTTGTTTTTAAAATTAGGCTTACTTGCGTACTTCTGCAAAGACTATAACACTTCGCAAGTGAAGGAATTGACATCTTATGTTAATTAAGAGATTTGAAGTATCTGCTGTCAGAGCCACTTGTTTAAATAAGTTTATAATATTTAAAAATTGTTTTCCTTTTAAACATTGTTCAGGGCAATGAAGATGGGACCATTGAAACTTTGATAAGCCCCATATGATTGTTTCTGCCATTTTAGTAGGTTCGCTTTTAAAGCTCTACACATAAATGGTAAACAGGAAGGACTAGTGAAAACTGTGATGCATTATTTTTTCTGAGACAAAGTGTACTCTGTAAACACAAAACAGCTTTCATAACCATTAGTGTAATCTCTGCTTTAGGATCTGCCTTCTGAGGAAGTGGATCAAGAGCTGATTGAAGACGGCCAGTGGGAGGAAATACTGAAGCAACCATGCCCATCACAGTACAGTAATATTAAAGAGGAAGATGTATGGTCCATATTTATACTTAACTCTCTATTAGTCTGTGTGTCGTTTTTTGTTTTTTTGCCATAGCAAAGGAAATAAAATTTGCCTGTAAAAAGCAAAGCTGGTAGTTACAAAACAGGGGCAACCAGGGCCTTGAAATCTTTTAGAGCCAGCGTAGATGTATCAGGCAACCATATGGAATTTAGAATTCAGTTTATTATCCTGTTGACTTTCTTTCCACTCTGAAACCATTATTAAAAATGCTTTTAGGAAGAAAATCTAACTTGTTATTAATAAGCTTGGTAGTAAACCATTTCATTAGTCATTGGGGCTGGAAGGACATGAGAGAGGTTGATACCTCATATTTTTATAATGCCATAAAAATCACCCCACTTTTTATAGTTGCTTAAGTTCAAGCTATGACTTTGGATAGCCACCATTCTTCTTTAGTTTTCTAATTGTAAATCATTTAACACACATTCATTGAAAACTTACTATGAGTAAGGCACTTAGCTCTGTGGTATGGAGGATACAAAGAAAATGAGACATGTCGTCTTCCATCAGAAATTCACAGCCAGCGTTATAATTCTAGGGGTTAAAGGCAGCATATCCTGAATCATGTAAAAGGGTCTAAGCAGAAGGAATTTCTTTTTTAATCTACTGCTAGTTTTATGAACCATTCATTTTTCTTTGGTTTATATGTCCTGTGTCCTTAAGATAATCAGACTGTCATTTTTTAAAAATCAGCACTTATATTTAAAAACCAGTAACAACCACACATTATTCAAAACATTTTTTATTCCACTTTGCAAGTTTTCCCTGTACCACCATGTAGAGCTCATTGTGTTTGTGGCATTGTGCTTAGTGTTCAAATGACAATAAATTTTTTATCAGTTAAGCATTTCATATTTAAAATTCTTAAATCAGACTTTTCTCTAATTTAAATGAACATTTTCCATGATTACAAAACAATAAGGTTTTTTTGCTATCGTAAAACGGATGATGTTGGCTTTAGCCATCCATAATTTTAAAAATGAGAAAGAATAGTTTTAATCTATTTAAATCTATTTTGGGGATTGTATATGCTTGATTTAGATGTTTTATCTCTCTCTCTTCTTCTCCTTTTAGCTTGTGGTCTGGGTTGATCCTCTTGATGGTACTAAGGAATATACTGAAGGTTGGTATTTTTTTTTGTATTCATATTTGACAGCAGTAGGACAAGAATATGATGTTTAGTTGTAAACATTTGATATTTTGTATGTTATATGGAAAGCTGGTATCATGTTTTCTGATTTTCCCTAAAGCTATATTTGTGTTCATAGTAGCCGTTATCATACATCAGTGGTTGTCAAGACAGGGAGAACATTCATTTCCTTCAGATACCACCTCCCCACATACTCTACCAGCCTCACAATTCTAATGTCCCCCAGATGAGATCAACTAATGTATTAAGCCCGTGTCACCAAAGGGACAATCCTGAACCCTCAGCTCTAATGGGGTAGAAAAACGATGACAAGCACAGCTGTAATGACCTGCTGTACCAACACCACCATCCCATGCCCATCAGATGGATTCTCCCCTTATTTCTCACTTCACAGCCTCACCTTTTAAAGATGAGTTTTGAAACACAGTACAGTATTTTCCTGTCTGAAGTCACCTAAGATGAGAAAAATTAGAAAGCAGTAAGTCAAAATTGGTAACATAAAAGTAAGAAGGACCAGGCTCAGAGCCAGAGTGGTTAGGTTTTAGAAGCTTAAAAGTTTTTATTTTTCCAATAAAGATCTACATAGGTTTTTCTTACATTGGTTCTCAGCTTCCTAGCTTTAAAAAAAAGAACAGTTCTCACAATTACTAGAAAAAAACTCTATTGCTGTTCTTGGATGACACATATCTATAATGAGCGTGTGGACTGAAAACATCTCTATAATCCATTGAGAAATAAGGAAGCTCTAGAAAGCTCTGATGGGTATAAGAGAGCCTAGAAAGCTTATTTAGATCTTGACCCCCACTCCCAGAGATTTTGATTCACTATATCTGGGAAGGAACCTGAGAAGATCTGTATTAAAAAATAACACTAGTTAATTCTGATGCTGCTTGGTAGTCCATGGACCCCACTCTGAGAAACCCTGCTTTAAAGGCTTGAAGTGCAAGTCTAGACAGTAATCTAGGAAGATAGAGTGATTCTGTAGGTAAGAATGAGTTGGATGGTGGCAGAAGAGGCATAGAGAAATCTAATGATAATGGCTGCTTTAATTGGTTTACAAATTATACTAATGAGACCATGACTATCAATTCAATTAAGTGGTCATAGCCCCTGTTCTCTCTGTCCAGCTCTCTGATAATTTGTGCATTTTGTCGTAAGTAGGATTGATCATGGATGAATCATTGCAAATTCCATATCTTTACTGCAAAAATAACTTGGAGTAATTGATGTATTGATGATGAGTCATAACACGGCAAAGTGATATAATTGATTTTCATTTTCTTCTTTATAGGTCTTCTTGACAATGTAACAGTTCTTATTGGAATTGCTTACGAAGGAAAAGCCATAGCAGGAATTATTAACCAGCCGTATTACAACTACCAGGTATTACTATAAGTGACACAAAAATATTTTATTAGATAAATAATTATAGTGTTATATGATTCCTGATATTATGTAATCCAGTGGTTTCTAGCTTGGTTGCACATACAGTTATCTTGGGAGCTTTTCAAAATACAGATTCCCAAGTCATACCCCAGAACTATTGAATCAGAACCTCTGGAGTCATTCAAACCAGGAACGTATATATATGTATGTGAGTGTACAGAGACACACTGTATGTATTATATATTTTTCTGTATTCCTTATGATTCATATGCAAAATTTTGGGAATTACTGATATGGTTCTTGATTAGCTTGGTCATCAAGACTTCTGATTTATAGGTGGTTCGTGAAGCACATTGAAGAAATGAACCATTTCAACCAAGAAAAGGTGCTAGCCATGTTGTTTGCCAGGTTACACTGCATACTGCCAAAATTATAGTGAGCATTGATAACAGAACTAAATATGCTCTTGCACTCTTTTCTCTTGTTTTTTCTCATCTGCTTTGACTTTCTATTATAGTTCCAAGAACATGTGTGCCTTAGAAGCAAGAGACTAGTGTAATTTCAAAGCAAGAATATAACATTAAATCACATTAAATTTTAAAGGAAATTGTTGAGAGAAAATAGTTAAGGTATTTACATTAATGTGACCTTGATAGAGATTTGGAGAAACAAGGTAAGCAGGGTAGGGACTCTTCTGAACTTCCAATTTGAGTTACAGCAGGATTAATCTTTACTTCTAATATAAATTTTTTTCCTGCTGTTTGTATGATTATAAATTTTATTTACAATCACATCTTTCTTAGGATTTAGCAGAATAATTATACATTATTGGGAAAGTCATATTGAATTACTTAATTGTCCATTAAGTCTTTTAATAGGACTTTAATGTTCATACAGTATTATATGTAGACACAAGTTCGTGGTTTTTATTTAAGCTTTAAAGTAAGTTGATGCTATTACTTAGAAGAGGGGCGTTTAATTCATAGAAAGCGTTGTAATGCATGGCACATTTCATCAAAAAAAATAAATCTTCATGCTTAAGAGTTGTTAATAATTTTCATCACTTCTTTCTGAGATTGGAAAAATTATATTCATTTTCCACAGAACAATGAAAAGGAGAAGTTAAGGGAACACAGGAATGAAGCAAAGGTGAGAAAAATAGCTAGGGTTTTGGCTCTGCTAGTAGGTAAAAAAAGAGGTAGGCAACTTGCGGTACTCCAGGCGTGTTTGCCCATCCCATCTGTAGTTCATTTTCTCCTGTTCTGCTTCTCTTCATTCCCTCTCCCCTCACCTCGTTCCCTTCTGTACACGCTCTTTATCCTCTCTTTTCCTTCTCTCGCTTATGCCTTAAAATTTGTTGCAACAGGCCGGGCGCGGTGGCTCACGCCTGTAATCCTAGCACCCTGGGAGGCCGAGGCGGGCGGATCGTTTGAGCTCAGGAGTTCGAGACCAGCCTGAGCAAGAGCGAGATCCCGTCTCTACTAAAAATACAAAGAAATTAATCGGACAACTAAAAATATATAGAAAAAATTAGCCGGGCATGGTGGCGCATGCCTGTAGTCCCAGCTACTCGGGAGGCTGAGGCAGGAAGATTGCTTGAGCCCAGGAGTTTGAGGTTACTGTGAGCTAGGCTGACACCACGGCACTCACTCTAGCCCAGGCAAAAGAGTGAGACTCTGTTTCAAAAAAAAAAAAAGGAAAAGAAAAAAAAGAAACGAAGCTGTATCTTAGTTTGAAACACAACTCTCAAAATTATTTCTGAAAAATTGATGACATTTTTGAAGTTAATTCATTGTTAAAAATGTATATTGGCCAGGTGCTGTGTCTCACACTTGTAATCCAAACACTTTGGGAGGCCAAGACAGGAGGATTGCTTGAGGCCAGGAATTCAAGACCAGCCTGGGCAACATAGCAAGACCCCAACTCTACAAAAAAATTTAAAAAATTAGCTGGGCATGGTGGCATGTGCCTATAGCCCCAGCTACTTGAGGCAAGAGGATTGCTTGAGCCTAGGGGTTTGAGGTTGCAGTGAGCTATGAGCACTGCACTCCCGCCAGTTTTTTTTTTTTTTTTAAATTAACATCATTGTTGATTCTTCACTCCCTCCTAGTATAACCAAGGGATATGATTCAGAGACCCCGGGCCTAATAGTGAGTTTGTTTCTCTTCCAACACAGAGGGATCCAGGGGCTAATTCTAAGGCCCAAATGAGTTTGCTGCTTTTTGTCAGCACATGAACACGAAGAAAGGAGTAGTTTCAAAACTATACCCCCTCCTTCATCTGATTAATCCTCCCAGGAAATTAATTCTGTCCAAGCAGTGCCTGCCTAATGGTGTGGTTCTGCCGTGAGGACAAAACTTGAAACATTTTACGGGCTCACACTACCATTGAGTTTGGTTTTCTTCAGACTCAAATATGCTAATATTTTTTTGAAAAGTTCAAGTTGTTGGGTAAAAATTAAACACTTATTTTAATAGAGTCAGAATACTGCCATTTCCTCAGGTTAAAATTTTCACTGTGTATCTGTTACAAATGTCTATTACAAAATGTCTCTGTACCAGGGTTTGTCAAAAGTAAAGTTTATGAGTTTAATTATGGTTGCATTAGTGGGGATAAGTAATTAGGTTGGTGTGTGCTGATTGTGCAGTGAACCGATAGTTAATGTCAGTGAATATTATGAAATTCCTCACTTTGAATTTAGGGTATAGAGAGACACTTTGAAATGTGGACTGTCCTTCGATTTCATCAGTTGTGGTTGTTTTCGGTATTGAATGAGGTTTCGCTGAGTTTTTTGGCTGTGTAGAGTGAGACGTATCTGGTATTCCTGCTTTTGCCATTGACTGATTTCCATTTGGACATTTATTTAGACATGAGTTCAGGAGGAGAATACAATGGTTCATTTTGTCTCTATAAGCACGTAGTAAACTTCACAGTGGGGAGACTAAGTCTTGTAACTCTTCGCCCTTGGTCCCTCTGGTACATTCCTTAGACATACGTTGCCCGCTGTGATAAATATGAATGTGTCTTGCCGAACACCACCGCTCCAGGGAGAAGCATCACCTACCTTCTCCTGTGCACACCTTTTGTCCAATCTGGGCAACTGGTTAAACTGCCCAATAGTTTTCCTGTCTGTATAATGGAAAAGATGATACTATAATAACTACCTATTTCTTTGCGATGTGCTGAGGATTATCAGGTCATCCAGGCATAAAGGTCCAATAGTCATTCAACAAATATTCATTGAGCTCCCCTTCTGTAATATTCTAGGCATCCTTGGAGATAGCACTGAGTAAGACACCAAGAAAATACATAAGTAGTATGTAAGACAATGAATAGACTAGAACAGGGAGGGGGTTAGGAAGTGCCGGGAATTGAGAGGTGGTGTTGCTCTCCAGATGGGTTGGTCAAAGCTATTTGAGCAGAGAATTGAGGAAAGTAACAGAGCCAGCCGTGGGGAAATGTAGGAACCGAGCATCGCTGCAAAGGACGTGCCCGGGTGCAAAGGTCCTGAGGAACAGCAAAAAGGCCAGTGTGGCCAGACTGTAGTGACATCCTTTCAGTTTCCCTATATCTCTTGCAGGTACTTACATATCTTTAATAACTGTTTCATGGGGGGTTCCAAGACACACCTAAATCCCTCTGTTTAAATCTCCAGAGAATCGTGGCGTGTAGAGACGTCACAGGACAATGCCCACTGGTACTTGCCGGGAAAGGTTACAGATGGCAGGAAGAGAAAGTGCCCCTTCCACAAACTGACACATTCAGGCTTCATGACCATCTGTCACCCTTAAGAGTTGAGAAGGTTGTTATTTTTATTTTTTAATGTTATTGAGAAAGTTTTTCAAATGAACATTATGATGTTTTTGGAGTAATGGAAATTAGAAGAAATTTTAAATTAATATTAAAGATAGTATTAAAAATGAGGATTTGGAAGTGAGGATCCAGATGTGTAGAACATGGCTCTTAGAATAACAATGTATACTTTTTGTTGGAATATAGTTAAGTACACAATATGAAACTTTATTGTAGAATCTCCATATGTTCTTTGACTATAAAAATTCTTCCTGAATTTTTTTTTGAGACATGATCCTGTGGCCACTTGTTCATGACAACTGCGTAGACGGTTAAGGCTGTAGATCTGACCTTATGCCACACTAACCTACTTTATTGAAAAGTCACCTTGCCATGAAAATACAAAAATAACAGACCACACTTGGGATCCTGCCACTGGGCAAAATCCCTTGCTGTTCTTGTAATTCTCAAGAGCTTAAATCAATCAAAATGAACTTTCTAGTATTCTAAATCTGTGGTCCTACATATAATAATAATTAGTAGATAGTATATTTCATTGGCTGCTTTTTCATTTTTTAAATGCACCATAAGAAACCAATGCAATTTATTTAAGAAAATAAAGGGAAGCTATAAAGAGCATAAATGAGTTACTTACATTCACATAACAAACAGTGGTGGAGATTAAGAATTCAGAACTTAGGGGTTTGCGATTTCTTGATAGAGATTCCCCTAGCAAATATATTAAGTATGTATGCTATTATATTATAAAATAGATGTTATTAGAAATTGGCTGAAAGACTAACATGTCAGTTAAACATAATGAACATGGGACAGGACACTGACTGTCTTCTGAAGTGGAAAATGTGTCTTCCAGAGACTGGAATCCATCACCTTTCCTTGGTAATTTGAATCCGTGTATATGTGTGTGTTTATTATTTCCATGTAAATGTCTCTTGAAAATTATCAAGAATCACTATTCTTCCGGATTTTTTTTAACCCTTTCTGATCACTGTTTTCGTCTTGAATAATTTTAAGCCTAATTTAATGACTTTTAAGTTAGGGCTTTGGCAGCGATTTTCTTCTTGTTTTTTTGCTTTATTTGCTATGCAAGTTTCACTGCAGTGTCTAGATTACTGGTGTTTCAGACAATGTTAGTTTCCGAAAATATCCATTTTTATATTTTTCCCTTTTATGCTCTGAATGTATGCCATTGTCATCAGACATGTTCTCCTGTTGTTATTCACTCTCCTTTCTTCCCTTGTTTGGAATATATTAGAAGGTTTGCTCAACTATTTTTAAACACTGATGCAGATTTTAATTTTTTCCACTTCATTCACAATTGACAGGAGATCGTAGCATGTCTTATGATACAGACCAGTTACCTACTTATGCTCAAAGCCACTAAGATTAAAATGTGTTCCTTTAAAAAATAAAGTTCAAACTTACAGGGTACTTGGACATTTAAAAGGGAACAAGTCCTCATTTCCTGTCTCGAAACAAACCCTTTTCCTCTGCTTTCCTCTTTCCCATTTCTGATCTTGGGGACGTTATACTCTCATGCACCAAAATTCAAAGCTTTGAATACTAGAATGGTAAAATATGTGCTCTGGAGACAGATTCTGGGTTTAAATCCTGGTTCTACCACCAGCTGTGTGACTTCGGACTAATTATTACCCACTAGGGTTTATTCATCTGTAAAACGAAGATAATAAGACTTTTCCTGTAGGAGTATTTTAAAAACAATGTGTATAAAGTGCTTATCGTAGTACCACCATGTACAAGTAAGTTGTTAAAATCTAGTTTGTTCCTTTCGTCTGCCCTTTCTTTTCCAAGCCCACTGCTATAACATTAATTCGGGGATTTATTGTCTCGTATCTCGCAGCCTCTATGGTCACCTCTGTACCCATTACCAACTTCCAAACTTGCCCTTCTTCGATTCATTCCGAACACTTCTGCTGTTCAATACATTCTCCTAAACCCATATTTTCATCAGTTTCCAAGCAGTTCAAAAACCCTTTAAAAATTCCTCACCCTCCATAGGGAAAGGCAACGTTCTTGCCCAACTGAATTCCCTCCATGGAGATGACAACAGAGGGTTCCGGAAGAGAGGCCACCTGAGCCAAAGGCTCTGTACTTGCTGTCCCGCTGCCTTCTCTCCCTTGGGTTTGAGCCCAGGTCTTAGTCTAGATCAGGGGCCCCCAGCCTGTGTTGAGTTGTATAATTATTTCATTACATATTACAGTGTAATAATAATAGAAATAAAGTACACAATAAATATAATGTCCCTGAATCATCCCAAAACCATCCCCCTCCTCCCCCCGCCCCCTGCACCATCAGTGGAAAAATTGTCTCCCATGAAAATGGTTCTGGGTGCCAAAAAAGTTGGGGACTGTTGGTTTAGATGAACTTTTAGCTGGTGGAATTTCTCTCTTGCAGTTTTCTGTGCTGACATCTCTCGTTCTAATGTGTGAGGTTGAGGGAGATGAGCGTCCATTTGGTATGTACCCTCATCCCACGAAGATGCTTCACACGGATGCAGACACACTCTTCCTGGGGACTGGTGTGTAGCCTCTGTGTTTCAGGCACCTGGATTCCTGCTCAGTTTGGGGATTTTGTACCCACTCCTGTGGCCTCAGCACAGCCTGACGGAGGGTGGCAGCCCTGCTGGGCATCCCCTGCCTTGGCCTGGTGGACCGCAGACCTCGCAGGGACGACACGCCATGTCCCTGTGAGTCCACTGCAGTAGGGCGGCCCTCCTTTGTGGGAACAAGGAAAGCAAGAGGGAGTGAGGATTGAAGAGTTTCTTCTGCCCAGAAAAAATTGCCGTATGGGCTGTAGGGGACCCCCCTTTGAGCCCTTAGACGGAGACTAGTTCAGGGATGCTGCCTTTGGAGAAAAGATTGAGAGATTGCACCGTGAAAGATTTCAAATCAAGTTACCAAGTAAGTATAAACCCTTTCGCAGGGATTCCTTAAACATTCTCGAGGTGTTTCCACTTGGACAGTAAGTCTTGTGGTCACTTTAATTGTGATAACAGAGTGTGAGTGGACGATTGTGATGGGAGTAGGAAGAAGTAGAGCCTGGTAGGTGGGAGCTTTTTCTAGAAGAACTATGCCACCAGTGCTCTGAAATTCAGTGGACGGGGAGAGTGCGGCTGCCGCTATGGGACACCCTTGCTTTGAGCAGGGAGGCTTCGACTTCATGACTTTGGGCAAATTAATTAGTCTCTTTAAGGATCACTTTGTTCACATGAACAATAGGGATCATTATATTTCACCTCACTGGTGGTTGTGAGGATGAATCCTAAGAATGCAAAGAAGATATTTATTGAAGATAAGAGACTTCATAAGAACGAACAGCTAGGATTTTGTTTAGCCGACCTAGATTTCTTAGTCTGGCCTTCAAGAGTGTCTGACCCTGTTTCCTACCACTTTCAGAGGCAGAATCTCTACCTTTTTGAGTACATGTTGTGTATTCTCACCTCTGTGTTTCTGCGGCCACTGCTTGGCTAACAAGTTGACTCCCACAAGCCCTGAAATTTCATTGGTGCTATGTCTCCTAAGCCAAGGTCAGAGGTCATGTGAAATGAAAGAGAATTATCCTCACCACGTATATAGCTGTAGCCCTTGTGTAAAGTAAATTTGTGTTTATGTTACTCAAACTAACAGAACGTATAATAATAAATTTCAAAATTCTAGGTGTTTATGCCTTTGAAAATTAACACATTTAAAATGCAAAGAAACTCAACAAAAATGCAGTGAGTTCTGGAAAAAAAATTAGCTGGATATTCAGAATATCCTGGGGAAGGAAAAAAGATGGGATTTCCTAAGGACTTGTGCTAATTCTCAAGAAAATAAGACAGTGAGAAAAGAGCAATATTTTAACTTGCATGCTACCAAAAAATGAAGATTAGATGGAAATTCTCCAGGGACAGAGCAAAACCCCACTCCTCTCAAGAAAAAGGACTCGTGTTCAAAAGTACAACATCAGTATTCCCGTCACCACAGAAGTTTGGTGTTTTTATGTTGGCACCATTTGTTTGTTCTCAACTCTTAAATTTATGATTGTTATTAACATCCCAGGTCAAAGCAGGAGAATAACATGAGCTGACTTTGCTTTCCCTGGTAGCACAAAGGAAAGCTCCAACAGGTGGGTGTCAAAGTTCTGGCACTTTTTCTGCCTGGTTGAACAAGTTTCACAAGTAAATCCCCTGCGACTCCTCCTAATGCCTGGGAAGGAGATGAATATCTCACATTTCCTGGGACCCAAGAAAAAACCCAAGGTATGCATTCTGCTTAAGTTAGCGTAGCCTTAAGAAAAGCTGAGAGTAAAAATGCTACCACCCTATCTATCCAAGCAGAAAGAAGAAATAGCATTGTAATAGATTTCTCAGAATTGCCGGCATCAGGCATCCCAGCTTGACAGAGAAATCAAAATGGAATCACTCATTTGACAATAAAAGTTGTTGAATAGACTTTGAGATACTGTCCCAGTGATCCCAGGAAGCTGAACAGCTGCAGTCTGAATAGATTAGCAGGAGCTTTGTTGCTCCAGCCATCTTCTTAGTTGCTTGCAGATCTGCACAGCAGCAGCAGAAGCAACAGCACCTATCTTTAAATGTGAGCGACAGGTATGGGATCAACTTTTCTAGACTTGCAAGCAGATTGCAGGGTTTTGCAATTTGAGCTAAACAGAGACAGCCTTCCCTCTTCATAGAGCTCTTTTGTATTAGTAGGTTCACACCTGTAAGCAGGTATCATTTATAAACTCAAGTTTCACGAGGGTCTCCTTAGTGTTCACGAGTCTCACGGTGGCACTTGCGGTAGAGGACGTTGAGTTGGAACCTTGTTGGCAGGTGTAGCCTTTGGGGATGAAGGAATAGAGCGTTTATTCTTGTTTTTGCTTTTCCCTGAAGGCTGTGGAGAGTGCAGGCAGACAAGCAAGGATGTGGGAAATGTTTGAGAAAGGGAGAAAAAAAAGAAACATCTCAGGGCCACGTGTCTCGGATGTGTCACAATTACTTCTCGTCATAAGAGCCAGTACTGAAGTCTTAGAAGCTGCGGTCGCTCCCACCAGGGGCTTCCTTTTCTATCACTTTCTCAATAATCATGTAAACATATCTGAAGAGGGAAGAGGCTTGTTGTGGAGGCAGTCTGTCCTTGTGGGTGCACAGCCAGCTCTGCGCTTGACGAGTTGTGGCGCTAGGTAGTTATCTCTGTGGAGTCAGTTCTCTGGTCTGTTCCGCGGGTGAGCGTTCCACCTCTCCTCCTCACCTCACACAACGAATTCCAAATAAAATGATCTCCACCTGGACACAACGCAACATTATTAAAGGGTTCTTCTTCTATTAAAATGAGATTGAAATTCACTCCATTTCTAGAAAAAAAAGCCAACTTTTTTAACCCGAGAATTGCAAGTCATGGTGGCCTGCACAAGAGTATATTAACCACAAATGACATGAACTAACCTCACACCATGCAAGAGCTGCGGAGCGAAAGAAAAAAGTATCAAATACGTTTTTCTTTCAAATACTGAGTTGAAAAGATTGCTCGTTTCCCCCGAATTTCCAGGTGAAGGATAAATCTGTGCTCATTTTCACTCCGTGTTTTTTTTTTTTTCAGTGTAACCTAAACCTGTTAATATCTATATTCAGCAGAGCTGCCCTGGTTGCCTGGCAACCAGGCTCAGTGGGCTATGGGGAGGCACCAAGGCAAGAAATCAAATGCCACCAGCACGACCTTGACTTAGGCCACCGCGGCCCAGACATGCATTCTCCCTGTGTTCTGCGTGGAGCTTTCTTTTCAAAACCTAAGTAAATCTTTCAAAGACATTAGCTCGACGCTGTTAGGAGTTGAAAAATGACGGTTCGTGGGGTAACGTTTCAACGTAGTTGAGTAAGTGTGAGGAGGAAATCGCTCTCTGCTCTTCCTTAATTAAAACAGGAGCAGCCCTTTTTCCTCGAGGGTTGTGCTGTGCTTTTCATTTTCACTTTTTATTTCCTCTGCAGAAGGATATAAGATGTAAGGAAATTGAAATGTCAGCATTGAGATATAGAAGTTTAGGATTGATTACTGCCAAGTGTATATTTTTGTGTCTTACACAAGGGAGTACAAAGAAGAATGGACTAAAATGACTTTTCTTATGAAAATTCTCCCACTTTCCCACCTTTATCTATTTTGCTTTTCTTATATTCTTCCCCATGGGAACTTTATCACCTCTGAAATTAAGCATAAGGAAAACCTCCCGGTTAAAGGAAATAAATGTTGTCTACCTCACAGACGGTGTATGCTAAGTGGGACAGAATTTGGAATTTAAGGTGTGTGTTATCTATTGCTTTATTATCTTATTCGTTTCATAAGGCACTTTTTATTGGGTAAGCTCACTATTCAGAGGAAAGGTAAACTGAAGGTCTCTGAATTAAATCTTTTTTGGAATAAGATGGGAGAATAATGTAAGCTAAAACAAATACCTGAGGCTGTTGAAACAAAGACACAGTTAAGTAGGATATGGATGCGAACGGAACACTGATAGAATTAACTTGGTAGTATCTCAGCATGAATCCTCAACATAGGCAGTGAATGTACCTTTGGGTTCCTAGGTGATGGGAGAAGCCAGTTTTTCTTCATTACCGTCAAACAGCCACTTATATCTATTTGACATTGTAATTCCTTTTATCCTTATTCCACAGTTGGTATGAATTATGGTTTTCCAAGACAACCTGGAAGTCCAGATTTTAGGTAACATCCCCGAATTTGCAAGTGTTGGCTTCAACAAAAACTAACATCCTCAACACTTTGTAGACCCAAGAGAATTCACCTGGAAGGCAGATTGTGCTCATGGTTGCCATTTGTGACCACGGATAGAGGGAAGAAGTGGGTTGATGGAGGAATTGTAAGGAATTCTCACATGTTAAGAGGCTGCAGAGAAAAGTGAGAAGCTATCAGGGAGGTAGGGCAAGAAGAAGAATGCTTTGGTGACTAATGGAGGACAGGATTTGAGGAGAAAGAGAGGAGGTATCCACTGGCTCAAAACTGACTTCAGTAAAAGGGAATTTTACTGTGATCTAGGAAGAGGAGTTTCACCAGGTGAAAGTTAACACAACTGCAATGAGTTATAAGGAGGCTGTGGGTGATGAAAGTGGATACAGGCAAATATAGGCTACTTCTAGAAGGAAGTATGGCCACAATCTCTTGAGAAGTAAGTTGAGGGAAGATGTCGCTGTGACTGCAGATGGAGAACAAATTTTGGGGGTAAGTGGGAGAAAATAGGACGAATGCAGAGGTCTAGGGTTTGAAAGAATTAAGAATGTAAAGGGAAATAGAACACATAGATGAATATGGAAAGGATTTTTTTGTGGTTAATGTTGTAAATTTTGAGTAAATTCCATTTTGGTTCACGTAAGTCTTGTTGGAGTAGAGATAAGGTCCTTGGAAAATGAAGCAGGCAACACCGAGACAGGGAGAGGAATGAGAAAGGTGCACTGTAAAATAATTGTAAGCATTATTGATGGTCATGGTGAAATTGGATAAAGTGATATATATCAACATTCCCAGCAATTTATAGTAACCCCAGAGAAAATGTCTGAATTTTTTTTTTTTTTTAGAGTTAGTAGCTAGGAGCCAAAGATGGTTAAGGAGTGAGGGCTTCTGGGTTGCTAAAGATAAAACTGTTGAAATTCTGGACCTTGGGAAGTGGGCCAGGGAGAAAAGCAGGTGATCCCAGGAAGGAGGTGAATGGACTAAAGATAGTGCTCGGGTTAAAGGTCACGGGAAAAGCTAAGTGTAGGTTTGTTGTAAGAGAAAGAACAGATAAGGAAAAAATATGAAATGCTGTGATCCAAGGAAGTGTCTGGATTTGAGGTCCTTTGGCTAAAACAACTTGGTGTAAAGGCAAGAGGAAGTAAGAGTTTTGCATGTGGGTTTCTGGTGAGGAAGTGAAAGTTCCTCTGGAAGAGGACAGCTGGGGACCAAGCGTAAGGACAGGAATTTTGCATGTGACGTCTTGATGATGTCAGAGAACACAGTAGAGAGGAAAACTAAGCCAGGTGAAACAGTGTCTGAAAACCCAGAAGAATACCTCAAAAGTTGGTCAACGGGCACTATAATTTTTCTTCATGGCGTTTATCATAATTTGCAATTATGTACCAATTATTTGTTTTTCAATCCCCTCTTTCCTGCTAAATTGAAGGCAAAAACCATTTTATTGATTCTGTTCATTCCTAGTTCCCAGCACAGCGATGGTTCACAGTATGCATGTTCAATAAATATTAATATTTATTGCTTGAATTAAAAGACATCACCAGTGATGGGAAAATGCAATTTGATGTCACAGACTTTAAAAAGATGCGACATCACTGAATGAAATGAATGGGAAATGTTCTGGAAGAGGCATCAAAGGGGCTTGCCTCTAAATAAAAATACAAAAGATAAAAATTTTCAAACCAGTGATAATAAAAGAAATAGAATTAATTCCAACATTTGCAGGAGGCAAAGGAGAAGGTGGTGACTGAATTTTTCTGCCAGTAGCATGTGTTACACTGTTTCCATCACATATAGCAAAAAATGATTGGTGTAAGTCTAAACGATATACACCAAAATGTTCTGTTTCTCGTGTTTCTTGAAAGATCCTTGTAACATGGCAAGTGTATTTTAAAATCGTAACTGTGAACAGCATTCACAGTGATTTCTTGGGTTACCATTCAGCTTCTAGACAAGGTCACTTTGAACAGTTCATGAGATTTGGCTGTTGGGGTTCTAATGAATAGCAAGTTGGCTATGCCTCCGCCTGCCAAAAACAACCCCAAGAGTGCCAAGTGTGGGAGCCAGAGAAGTTACAGAAGGCATAAGGTATGCTCAACACCTTTGGCTCCTGGCAAAATGAGTCAAGGGTATGACTTGACAACTTTTTTGGGCGAACAAGTTGTCCCTTTTGTATAAAATGTCATCGACTCACTGATGTGCATTTGCTGATGTCAGCCAGAAAATGAAGCACTTTCAGAAATGCAATTTTAAAAGCAGCGTCATATTTGAGGATAAACCTACTCTGATTCTCATTTTGGTTTGGAAGCATTGCACAATTGCTCTTAAAAAAAAAAAAATAAGCTGGATGCCTTGGAAGTGATATCATTGCCTTTCTCCCCTCATCATTATCACTTTTTTCACTAAAAAGAACATTTTCGGGATTAAAGTCAAAGTGAAGCTGTTGTCTGATATGTTCTTAAAATTTTAAAATACCGAATGGTGACTTTCAGACTAATCTGTTATCTCATGCTTTGTATGTGTAAAGGTAGAAGGAGGCATGACTCTTGCATTTATAGCAAGGGGGAAAATAGGAGAAGATTGAGAAATAGAAAGGAAGATGGAGTCAAAACGTCTCCAGCAGTTACGTAAGTACCAGACAGCCAAGAATTTTTATGTTGAAGCCAGAACTCGACTAGGAAGCAGGTGTTCCCATCGAATGGGAAGACAAGCGCCTCTAGCCACGTGGTGTTGTTCAGGTCTTCAACATGGTAGACCCTTCAGAAAACATGGGTTTTATTCAATCCTGTGCATTTGTTTGTTTCAGAACGGACGTCCTGCTAAACAGTCCCCTGAGAATAAGGAAGTCATATGTTTTTACACATACGAGTGACAAAAGGGTTATTGATTAGATAGTTCAAAGGGAAATAGAAAAATAATTTTTAAATAACATTAGGTTTGCTAGTTTGAAATAAAACAAAGATATTTCTGAGACTAATTGTTATGTGAGGAAATAGTATCAGAAGATTATACATCTGATGAGTCACAATTGAGCGTCTGCTATGTGGACTGGGAAATCAATCAAGGAGGAACAAAGCTTTTTTATTCATCAGAGGAGCTTACATTCTACCGAGAGATGGGGAAGGCACAAAATAAACATACAAATAAATGCATAATATGCGAGTTTTTAAAGAAACTGAAGCCTGTTAAGGAAATAAAGAATAATGGCAGATCCAGGCGTGGGATCCATTTCTCTATAGGGCTAGTCCAGAAGAGGCCTCTCCTGCTAAAAGAACATTTGACCAGAGAAATCAACACTTGTTTCAGGAAGCTACAATTTGATGTGTGATTCTGATAATATTCACAAATGTCAGCAGTGCTGCGAACTCCAGGCCTGTTTGTAGATACTCGGTTACACAGTTTCTGAAATTTGTTTTATTCTTAAATAGTTTATTTTCCATTTGAGTAGTACAGCTTTTATTTTTTTCCTGTTCTATTTTCAGCAGTGTTTTAAAGCTCAGTCTTTGAAATTCTAGAATTTGCCAATTAAAGTTGGATTTTGTAGTTCATAAACAACATTTTTTTAATCTCTCTCAAATCTACTTTGATGGTAATAATTTGGTAAGCCAAGGAAAGCCTGCAATAGAAAAATTATTTTCGAAAAATTTTAAGGTAGATATATAAAATAGGTAGGTTATTTTTCCAATGATCCTTTCCTGGAAGTTTTTACTTGTCTCTCAACTTTTTCTGTTCCTTTACTATATATTTTTTTCTTATTATTATGGACCCTGTACATGCATATGGCAAAAAAAAATTGTCCAAATAGAAGAAAAGGGTACAAAATGAAAAATAAATATCTCCCTCACCCTCCAGTCCCTTCCCCAATTTTACTCTTCAGGGAAAACCACTGTGAAAAGGCCTTATACATCTTTATTCCCATGGTGGTTGCCAGTATAGATTTAAATATTATACTTTATACCCTATTTAGTCATTTACTAAATTTGAAAGATAAGGAATTTGAAATACACTCCCACCCACCTCTCATAACCTTCCATTTTTGTTAGTTATTTATATCAGTTATAAATAAAATAACTAGCTAAATAAAATAACTAAATTACTTCTGTTCTGAAGCTGGAATTAAGCCTTTAGCTTTGTTCTGTAGTATGCTTTTTTCAAGTGAAAACTGATTAGCAGCATTTTTAATATCTTGATTATGAACATATCATTTACATATTATTTCCACGGAGAAGGAAATATATTCTGGTATTATTAGAATTTGCCACTCAAAGGTGGCTTTCTCATATCTCCCAGCTAATAAATCCTCTTGTTTTCTTTCAGATTTCCTCTACTTCATATTAGTCACATTCAGCTAATAATGTGGTTAATATCTTAGGAAGTCCTTGCTCTTGGGTTCTTTTTTGTTTTGCTGGAAAACCTTTAATAATTTTTAAAAATACACATATAATGTGTGTGTTCAGTAAACTTTCTGAGTTCTTCAAGTTTTAAAGATTTCTTCTTAATAATATCACACTACAGTAAAAATTCATCTTCGCATAGAATTATGACTTAAAAATATATTTTCCCCTCTGATCTTTTCTTCATTGTCTTCCGTCATGCCGTGTTGCTTAATATTGGACTGCTTCTTGTCTTTTGTATTAATAGATAATTTGTTTGTGTCTTTGTTTTCTCCTCCCTGGAAGCTTTTCATATTTTCTCTTTACCCCTGAATTTCAAACTTTCATCAGGATAAGTGTAGGTGGGAATTTTTTTCTCAATCATCTTGTTTAGCATTGGGTAGAATTTCCAATCTAAATATATCTGTGTTTCCTACATTTTTTTCTATTCTCTTATAAACATAGAAATACCTGGAATTATCCATATTTCTTAACCTCTTTCATATTTTCCATTGTTTTCTGTTTTGTTTTATATGCCTTTATATACATATTCAGATACATCCATTATTATTAATTATCCTGGCCTTTGTATTTTTAATGCTGACAAGTATATTTTAATTTCCGAGGACATTCCCATTGCCTCACTGGTACTTTTTCATAGCCTTTTGTTCTTGCTTTATAAATGCAATAATCTCGACTCACTCTCAAGATACCAACTTGGATTTTTTGTTTAAGTCTGCTTAAGTTCCTTGCTTTATTTCTGTTTCCCCAGGGTCAGTTTTTGTTGTTGTTGTTGTTTGTTTTGGACCTTCTTGTTTAGGTTCTTCTGTCTCTTTGTTTTCCAAGTGTCTGGTTGTCCTTATTCGTCCATCTGTTTTTGTGAGTGATGGACCACCTTGGTTCATACAGGCAGGTGGCAAGGGTTCCTCCTCTGTGAAGTTTTGGTTCTGTTGTCCCAGTAGGCCTGTCGTCTCTAAATGAGGAGGCAGCCGTGGTTCTGCATAGACAGGAGCACAGTTGACCGTTGAACAACATGAGGATGAGAGGCACAGACCCCCTGCGGTCAGAAATCCACAAACAACTTTTGAGTCTCCAAAAATCTTACCTACCAACAGCCTGCTGTTGAATGGAAGCCTTACCAATAACATAACATATTATATTTTGTATGTTATATGTATTAGATATTCTTACAAAAAGTGAGTTAGAAAAAAAATGTCATTGAGAAAATCATAAGGAAGAGAAAATGTATTTACTCTTCTTAGGTGGAAGTGGATCATCATGAAGGTTTTCATCCTTGTGATCTTCATTGAGTAGGCTGAGGAGGAGAAGGAAGAAGAGGGCTTAATCTTGTTGTCTCTGGGGAGGCAGAGACAGAACAAAATTTTCATATTAAGTGGACCTGAACGGTTCAAACCCATGTTATTCAAGGGTCAACTGTAGATGGCAGTAAGATTTCCCTCTAAGGTGTCTAGTCAGGGATGGGCCAGACAGGGACCCCATGGTCACCCGAGTTAGGACAGCTGTTACTCTTGGGGATGATGCACTTTGTTTCATTCACTCCTGGGTAGACCTGCTTTTCTCCCCTAACAATAGTCCCCTCTCACGTTTCTGAATCCGTCAGTATTTACCTTAAGCTGCTTTGTTCCTCTTTCGGTCCCACAACCTTTTAGAATGCATTTATATGTTTAATATTTCTCATCTTTTTTAAACGTGTTGAGTTGTCTGATTGACAAAAACTTCTCAAGGAATTCTTAAGAAATAAAATGGTAAATACGGTGAAATTTAAGATCTTCTGAATGTTCAATGGAGTATATAAAATTAATACGTTTTCAATTTAAAATCCCAAATCGAAACCAATTACTCAGGTACATATTTTAAATTAGGATTAAAAAGCTGATCTGTTTCTATTGGGCCAAATTCTCTTAAACACCGAAAATATGTAATATTTGAAATATGCACAGGCTTCTTTGTATTGAAATATTAGTATTTGTTTAGTCGTTGAAACATTTCTTGTTTTAATTCTAAATTTATCTGGGCTTATCCACGAAGGAATAACTTGTATCATCCTATCTCAGCCAGTTAAGATTACATAACAGCCAGAAATACTGGCCGAGATGCTGAATGAATCCTTGTGAATGACCGTAATGAGATATTCTGAGCTTTCTTAAGGTCACATTATCAATGTCCTTTAAATGTGTGTGTTTAGGGGTATGGGATGGGGTAAGGAAGAGTTCTCATAGTCTGGTTCAACCAAATCCCTTTTTCCTTTGTACACTGGTTGGATTTTGCCTTTCTTTATCTTTTAAGATTTGTACGTGCTTTTTCTATTTAACTCTAAATACGTTTGATAAATCCCTCCTCCTTTTCCTGTTTTTTCCTAACACCTAGGGATACAGAACTCTTGGGGGATGTTCAGATGATAATCTAACTTTGCTTTAGAGAGTTCTCACAACATTGACTTTCTTATCACAACATTCAAGGTCATGCTGCTGACAATTACTGACCAAGAGATAGAGCAAGTGACTGCTGACCTCTAGAGGATGCTTGATGCAATAAATGATCATTTTTCTGTACTAATAATAGCACTGACATCATATGGTTGTAATGAACTGGAATCAGACAGATACAAGCAAAGTCAACAGCCCAGTGCCCAGCATGTGCTAATAATGACTGACTGTTATCATCTATTATGGTTGCATCGGGTATTAGAATTATCAATAAAAAATTATTTATAGTTAGATGAGAAAAAAACTTTTAAGCACGTATTTAGATGATTGACGTTTTATATCTCTGGTATGTTTTTCTTGGTTCCGAGCAGTATTTTATTAATCTAATATTATAGTAATAGTTTAGCTTCATAGCAAGTTCTCAACCACAGCACTATTGACATTGGGACTGGATAATTTTTTTTACTGCAGAGGGTCTACTCTGTGCGTTCTAAGATGTTTAGCAGCATTCCCTGGCCCCTACCTTCAAGACACCAGTAACACTCCGTCTCCGGTTGTGACAACCAAAAATGTCTCCAGACCTTGCCAGGTGTCTCCTGGGCAAGGCAAAGTCACCACTGTTTTACAGTGATGCTAATTTGTGTGCTCTTTAAAAAGCACACTTTCCGCTTTGCCTCCCTGAATTCAGTTCCTATCTTTAACTTTCTATCTTTTGCCCTAAAAGTAGCATGGAATATGTCAACACTTTCTGTTTCTTCCAAGCTCAGGGTCTAATGATGAGAGTGTAATTAATGTTAAATTCAAAGCTTTTCTTAAAAAAAAAATTAACAGTCAACCTATGGGGGAGGGGAATGTTCCAGAAAACTCATCAAATATCACTCCTCCTTGTTTGTGAGCCTCACTTTTGCTTCTTAGGTTTGTTGCCGGTTAAGAGAATTGCAGATGTATTCCATGGAGGAAAGTGGTATGTTCCCACACTAATGGCAAAACATTGTATTCTTCTAGTTAATCATTTTCAAAGAGCTGTTTCTATTTGCGGTTACTACAAAAATAATGGCCTGAGGATCATCTGTTTAGGATCAACTTGATTCCTCTCCATTGAAATATTGCAGGCTTTTGATAAAACGAATCAACTTACTAAAGGATTCCGGACAATTAATAAATTTTGTAACTTGAAGTGTAAATGACCAAATGATTACATATAACCTCAGAGTGTTGTTAGCTTTTTATAATCAATATATATTGATTATTGAGTGGATGAATGATTGCACATACACATACATGGATTTTATCACTTGGAAACTCTGATTATCATTTTTCAATACCAATACTGTGGCTAATAGCTTTCTAGAAAAGAGAATTTTTATAAAACCATAATGTGTCACTGTCAAAAGTTGGGATTTGGGGGAAAGAAAGAACCATATAATTGATATCAAAAAAATAATCCGAAGGAATGTTTCTATTGTTAGTGAATTTGAATGTTAAATTATTCATTTTGATATGTGAGATTACAAAAATGCTTGCCTATGTTCACACATGGGAAAAATGACTGGATTATTTGTAACCCAATTCTCAATGGGGGTATACTCTTTGTTTATGTCGGTAAATATAGGGTTTTATTTTTCTTTCTATTTTTCCTCCTTCAAGTTTGAAAAATTACTTGCAGAAAGGTGGAAACATATTTAGACAGTTGAAATTTTACAGTTCATCATCCCACATTCATGAAAAAAAATGTCGGCAACTCTAAAATATCCAAATAACCAGACCAATCTATTATTATTGTCCTCACTTACTTTTCGATTGCTTTATACCACAGGGTAAAATATTTCTGAAAACACATAAACCCCACTGTACTTGCTATAAGAAATACAGAACAATTACTATATAATAAAAAGCTTTCCAAACTCTAATGCAAGATGTTTAATATAATAGCAATACTAGTACAATGGAAGAACGTTGCTTCATCCTGGAAACCTTTTAAAATTTGTACCAAAAGATTAAAGACCACATACACTGAAAATTTATTAACTCAGAAAAACTAATTGGAAAGATAATTGGAATTCTAGTGGTGTTTTGTTTTGTTTTAAGAACTCTTGTCCTTGGAAATTCTTATACTAACTCTAACCAAACAAACTAGATAAAGACATGCCTAAAGTAAGTTTCTAATTTGTAGGTAAGAACTGTGCTGTGCTGGTAAATGTTTAATATTCAGCTATTCCAAAAACAAAGCAATTCTAATTTTTAGTGTTTGCCAATTTCCATGGTGTAAATACTCTCCCATGGCAAATTGCAAGCTATAATGTGACTTCACTATATGTAGAGCTGGGAGGACATGGTCAGTAGCACAGCATTATTTAGTATTTACATCATAGAGATACAATAGACATAAGTAACCTCAAGTGTACCCATGTGGCAAAGTACATAAGTAGAATAATTAGGAAATAATAAGTTTTGAATATTTTCTTTGTTTTTAGTGTAATTTATTTCATCGTAAGTTTTATAGTTTAACCGTTAGTAATGACTGTGTTTGACAGCTGGCTCTCAAATTTCCTGAAATTTTAATAATCAGCCAGGCCAGCCCTAGGAACACACCTCTGATTTTTTTATTTATATTTAGATTTCTCAGAGGTTACTAGCTGCTTGAAACATCTATTTCTCAAATATTTTAAAGTAATATTTTTGCAATATTAGCACACATTCGCTTCCATAATCTTAGTATCTAAAATAGGAACTGGCATATACTAAATTCTCAATAACGTTGGGTAACTGACCAATCTTAATGTGAAACAAGCCTGATAAAGCCACTGTTGGTATTATCTCCAATTATCTCTGACTTAAAAATACATATTGATGAATAGACAAGATCTTAACCTACATAAAGAGCCTATGGGAATAAATAAAAGAATCGCTTCCAGGTTGTCTGTTCTTATTAGGATTATACAAAACTTAAGGACACTCTTGGTCCCAGCAGACCTTCCCAACTTACTTCATCTTAGGTATTCTTTTTTTTTTTTTTTAATTTTTTTTATTTATTTCAGCATGTTATGGGGGTACAGATGTTTCTGTTACATATGTTGCCCTTGCCCCCACCTCCCTCCCTAAGTCCGAGTTTCAATTATGTCCATCATTTGGGTGGTGCACATTGCACTCTTTGTGCATGCATATACCCTTCCTCTCCTCCCTCCTCCCCCCTCCCTCCTCCCCCCGCCCAACGTCCAATAGATGTTATTCTTATATGTGCACTTATGTGTTGATCAGTTAATACCAATTGATGATGAGTACATGTGGTGCTTGTCTTTCCATTCTTGGGATA
>CAUYSK010020021.1:0-65205 GCA_963575035.1 Avahi laniger | reverse complement strand
GTTGTTGCTGTAATTGCCTTTGGGGTCTTCTTCATAAATTCTTTGCCTAGGCCAATGTCTAGAAGAGTATTTCCAACATCTTCCTCTAGAATTCTAATAGTTTCACTCCTTAGGTTTAAATCTGTTACCCAGCGTGAGTTGATTTTTGTGAGAATGCCACAGTTTATTTATCCATTCATTTACTGAAGGGCATCTTGGGTGCTTCTAAGTTTTGGCAATTATGCATAAAGCTGCTATAATTGTCTATGTATAGGATTTTGCATGGATACAAGTTTTCAATTCCTTTGGATAAATACCAAGGAGTGTGATTGCTAGATTGTATGGTAAGGGTATGTTTAGTTTTATAAGAAACTGCTAACTCTTCCAAAGTGGCTGTACCATTTTGCATTTCTACCAGCAATGAATGAGAGTGTGTTTTGGATGTTTTGGATTTTGATCATTCAAATGGGCATGTGGTGGTATCTCATTGTTGTTTTAATTTGCATTGCCCTAATGATATATGATGTGGAGCATCTTTCCATATGCTTATTTTCCATCCATATATCTTCTTTGGTGAGATGTTTGTTAAGATCTTTGGCCCCTTTTTTAATTGGGTTGTTTGTTTTCTTATTGCTGACTTTTAAGAGTTCTCCATATATTTTAAATAACAGTCCTTTGTTATATATGTCTTTTGCCAATATTTTTTCTCAGTCTGTAATTTGTCTTTCCATCCTCTTACAGTGTCTTTTGCAGAGCAGAAATTTTGAACTTCTTCCCATTTCATTGAAGTATAATTGACAAAGAAAACTGTATATGCTTAAAGCGTAAAATGTGATGATTTTTATTTTATATATTTAAGTTGTACAACATGATGTTTTGATATATATACACACACACAAGGAAACTTATAGTCAAGCAAATTAACATATCCATCTCCTCATATAGTTACCTTATTTTTATTTATTTATTCATTTTGGTCATAGAACCTGAAATCTACTCTCTTAGCAAATTTCCTAATACAGTATTATCAACTATAGTCCTTATGCTGTACATTATTAGATCTCTAGACTTAGTCATCCTACATAACTGCAGCTTTGTAGCCTTTGACCAATATCTCCCCATTTTCCCCAATGCCCTGCCCTGGTAACCACTATTTTACTTTCTATTTTTATGTATTAGACTTTTTTAGGTTCCACATATCAGATATCATGCAGTAATTTTTCTGTATATGTCTGGTCTATTTCACTTACTATAAAGTCCGCCAGGTCCATCCATGTTGTTGCAAATGACAGGATCTACTTCTTTTCTAAGGCTGAATAATATTTCATTATTATTTTCTTCATCTGTTCATCTGTTGATGGACACTTAGGTTGATTCCACAATTTGGCTATTCTGAATAATGTTACCATGAATATTGGAGCACAGATATCTCTTGGAAGTACTGATTTAATATCCTTTGGGTATGTATTCAGAAAAGGACTGCTGGATCATATGGGAGTTCCATTTTTTTTTTTTTGACTGACATCCATACTGTTTTCCATAATGGCTGTACCAATTGACATTCCCAGTGACAAAATATAGGGTTCCCTTTTCTTCAGATCCTTGCCAACATTTATTATCTTTTGTCTTTTTGGTAATAGCTATCCTAACAGATGTAAGGTAATATTTCATTGTAGTTATGATTTGCATTTCTCTGATGATTAGTGATTTTGAACATTTAAAAAAACTATTTGGCCATTTGTCAACTATTTGTCACATCGATATAGGATTGCCAGATAAAATACATGATGCCTAGTTAAATCTGAATTTCTGGTGGACAAGTAATGATTTTTAGTGTAAGTGTGTCCCAAATATTGTATAAGACATATATACACTTAGAAAAGAATTGATTTTGATCTGAAATGTAAATTCAACCAAGTATACTGTATTTTTATTTGTTAAATCTGCCAACCCTACATCACCTGACAAAGTAGAATTTGGTTCTTTCTCTAATTTATCTCAGGAATTATAGAAATAAGGAAGTTACCACATGATGGCTGTATTCTCATGTTAACAGTTTTTGAAATGCCTCTTCTTGTAAAGGTTTGTTTAAATTCTTGCCAAGGGTCTTTGTTGGAAAGGGAATTTCTTCCTTATCATCATCCAATGAGAAAAATACCATTCTATTCATTTTACCTTCGAATAAATGAGGACCTAGAATTCATGTAATTTGCCAAAAGCAACACAGGAAGAGATGCAGTCATGAATTAATCCCAAGTCTGTCAGGTACACAAGCCCTTTTTTTCCTGACCACTTTAGTGTAATGGACAGCCTCTTTGGCTCTTTTGCGATGTATTCTAAGGTATAGTTTAAAATGGGGATCTTCACTTTTATTTTTCCCTCAAGTAGCTTGTCAATTTTCTCAACCTTGCTTCCTTTCTAAACACATCTCCTTCTTTGGTTTGTGATGCACTTTTTACTGTAGTTTAAATTCCAGTACATATCAGAGTCTGTATGTGGAAAGAGGGATAAGCTTACTGCTCATTGCCTTCTGGGTGATGCTGCTCTGAAGGATACAGCAGACATTTCCCGGCTGTTTCAGAAGTATCATCCATGCTTTAAGTGCAAGTTATCTGTTTTCTGTGGTTTTCATACAAACCAAAGCAGTGACTAAGCTGTAGGGAAAAAAGTAGGGAAAAATGAAGCTTTTACCATTTCCCTTCAGGCAGGGAGTTTCCCCTCCATGCTGAAGTGAATCATACTGGAGGTGACCAACTCAGCCTAATGGCTTATATATTGACAGAAGGCTCCTTCCAGGTTTGAGCAATGGGTTTTCCATCTGTCTTGGGTTTTGGTAATACTATGATTTTTTTTTTCAGCCTTTTCTGCCTGAGAGGGCATTTTTATGGGTGTGGCTATAGACTTCGTTTGTAGCTGGTAAACCAGGCCCCTTTCAAAGCATAATCCTGAATTCATTGTTTTGAATGGCATTTTATATTACATTTAAATCAGCATTCTTGGCATTTGTGTGAAATCCTGTATAGGGGTTGTGACAAAACAGAGAGAAAGAGGTCAGTAGAAGAATATAAATGAGATTAAAACCAAAATCCACACCTTCATACTAGTCGTGACTTGAAATATATGATGTAAAATTACATACAAATAATTACCATGCAAAGCAGCAATAGGAGCACAATTAAACTTTCCTGAAATATATTAACTAAAACCATTGCTATGGGTATTAACTGGAACCAGTACCTCTATTATGTGGGGAAAAAAGAATTCCATGCTGAAACAGACTTGGGAAGTGTTGGTGTAAACACATTTAAACAAGAATTGTGGGCTATAAAACTTTTCAAAACTTCAAATTTACAAATTTATACTATAACTCTTCAGAAAAATGAAACATTCTCCAAATCTATTTGATATGTAATCGCATAGAGCATCTTGTGGGACGAGGTTTATTCAAGACTCAGTTTGGGATTATCCATTTATTTAACAGTATTTATACAGTGCTTACCATGTGCTACATGTCATTTTAGGCAATTTGTAAATATTATCCAACTTAATCCTCATAACACTATGAGGAAGGCAGTATGTTTTTATCCCAGTCTTACAGATGAGGTAACTGGAACACAGAAAGATTAAATAACTTGTCCAGGGTCACCCAGCTAATAAGTGACAGCCAAGGTTTTTACCCAGGCAACTTTCTCAAGAATTCATGCTCTTTACCTCTATACTAATCTTCAAAGCAACTGCTATTAATTCTAATGCTGTGGATTGAGGATAATTTTGGATAATTAAATATTCTGGTTTTGACCATGGTTGCTAAAATACTAGTAGTTTCCCTTCTCAGCCAAACAGTTTCTTGCAATCTTAAGGGTATCATTGTAAGGAGCAGTACTCATTATCCAGTACTTCTTCATTTATTTTATAACTATCCATTGCATGTGCCCTGTGTTTATTCAAAGATGGATAAAAAGAAACTTTTGACCTCAAAGTGCTGAAATTCTAATGAGGATGGACAGGAGATGTGGGAAGATTCAGAGACTGAGCTGATTAAACATTCTCTATCCTTGACGTTATTTCATTAAATAGATTTTTGTCTTACTGTTTGCCACTTAAAAGTCAAACACCATGTAAGCAAAAGTCTATGTGCATATTAATCTGGTTCCTGCAATAGGTCCAAATTAAGAAATCACTTGAGACTGGCGATCAATAAGGGAAATTTGAATGTGGAGGGTCTTAAAGGCTGACATGCAGACACTATTGGCTTGTCTATTTTTAACACTGTTTGAGGGTAGGAATCTCCCCATTGCCTAGAACAATGGCTGGCTCATAAGACTCATTGGGCAATCGTGTTTGTTGAAATAAAATATAGCTTTTCTAACTTTTCTTCATATAAAGAGGTGTGTGCATATACAACCTGCATATTGTTCTGATGTTTCAGATGGTCCTTGCACAGCAAAACACTTATTCAGTGGTGGTTAGTGTCTGATCTGGTCATAGCATTGGCCTTTTGTTCTTTTGGATTCTGAGGTCTTTATTGTCTTCTTACTTTCACATTTCAGAGAAGGCAGTGATCACCAACAAGCTGGGATATGTTTTATATATATGTATATATATAAATTACCACTTTTAATAAAATCCTCATAGTCAAAATATATTTGACCTTAAAAGTACACTGAAGAATTATAACATTACCTTAAATTAGGATATTTTAAGATCTCTCATTGCCTCAGGTCATCATTTTATTCTAAGTACAATAAATGTACATACAGCATAAACATAATCCATTTTATTTTTAAGATAGAACCTCAACTATTTTGAATATCTGTAATTATTGAAAGAATCATATTAATTACTTTTATTGGTGGGTTTCTAATAATAATCTAACATTTTTGTGAGTTTTCTACTTCAAAAAAGTAGACTGAAAACAACCTATACAACCAAACTGCACTTTAATAAGAAAGAGTTAAAAACAAAGCACAGAGATGTTCTTCAGTGGGCAAGATGAAATAAAGGAGTGATGAATAGCCAATGACTCAGGACAATGTAGACATTGAAGGAATTAGCAGAAAAAAATAATCTTTATGTTGTCTCTATTATCCAAGTAAGCCAAGTGCAAAAGCAGAACGTTCACATGGCACAGGCGTATACTTGCTTATTTTTATGTTTTGTGTGTTGCATGAATTATCTGAAAGCAACTTATTGATCAACAAGAGGCTGGAGGGTCTGCACTACCAGTCTATATAACAGTAGAAATACTGCTACTGGATCAAAACTACTTTAAAGCTTCATGGAGGAGATGTTTCCAGGATATGCAATGATTGATTTGAAAGAACCTGATGTGAGAGATACTACTAAGAATCTTAAAGGATGACAGAGGAGTTTGCAGGCTTCATGAAATATGATGAAGTTACCCTGTCAAGGACTGCTAAAAGCCTACTCACACAAACTCCCTAAATCACTCCTGAGACTGCATCTGGTTCTTGGTTGTTTTTGAGTAGCTCCTTGGCAGTGTGAGGTGACACTATCTGTTTGGATACAAAGAAACAAAGTGACTATTGGATGTGTGTTTTGCTTGTTAGCCAGACATCATCATGTTACCTCAAACAGAATACTATTTGGAGCTGAGTAGGATTTAATTATATTTTGACATACCTAGATCGGTTATATCTTCTTATTGTGTTTGAAATGATTAGTAGCCAGCAGCAATGCTGAGTGAAGGAAGGACAAAGACTACTGCTGGATATCATTATTGACTTGGAATAGAACAGTATATTTTCATTATAACTGCCCATAAAATAAATTTCCTAACAAAAGCAATTTCCTCTCTGTGCATTCCCCTGTTACTTCTTCATTAAAGGCTCTCCCTTCTTTTACTGTTGACTGAAAAGGTATTCCCAAGTTAAACATCCTGACCCTGAAAGCCTATTTTGCCTGATTTCAGTTCTTTTGGCTTCAGCTCTTTTTCTTTGCCCACTCCCATGGAAATGACATGGAGGACCCTTGCTTTTGGAGACCACTCCCACATGAGAATTAGTTTCTACTTCCCTGTCCAAATCAATCCATAGCTTTGGATGCCTGTGTACCCCTTCCCTGGAATGGGAGTTCAGACAGTCGGAACCTAGGACGTTTTTATTATTGAATGAAGTTATTAAGTCATAAACATGAAGGCTAATGCATGTCATTTCTAATGCATGCACCACGAGTTACTTTCCTTGGAACAATATTCAGGATCTCTCATGCAGTACTATTAGTGCTTACAGTTGTTGACCAAAAGGCAAACCCTTAAAGCAACAAAGATGGAGATGTTTCATATAGGAAAGAAGGAACTTAACCCTTTCTGAGTTGCTGAGGTACCTAGTACAGGTAAGATTAAGCCTTGCTGTTCTAAGTGTGGCCATAGATCTGCAGCATTGGTGTTGCCTGGAATTTTAGTAGAAATGCCAGGTTTGCTTATCAGAAACTTCATTTTAGCAAGATCCCAAGGAGATTCCTAAACAAATCAGAATGTGAGAAGTGTCAGGGGAAAGCATTTAAGAATATTTTCTTATTTAATCCTCATAGCACTTTCACATGGTTGGCATTACTATTCCCATTTTACAAATGAGGACTGTTAGGACTAGTGAGGTTAAGTAACTTACTCCAACCCAGAGGCTAACCCCTTTCTCTCTTACCACTGTCTCCATGTGTGTGACTTTATGCTTATGACAACAGTGATAGCCAGGCCAAAACACAGAGCTTTATTAACCCAGGGATAACTTGACAGTGGAGCAGCTGCCAACTGCTGTGAAGAAAAATAAATTTTGTGTTCATTATCCTCACAGGGCAAAAATGAATGCAGGCCTGCAATGTAATAAATTTCTATAGCATAGAAATAGCAAGATGTAGTCACAAAGAAAATAGGCCAGGCGTGGTGGCTCATGCCTTGTAATCCTGGCACTTTGGGAGACCAAAGTAGGAGGTTCACTTCAAGACCAGCCTGGGCAACATAGCAAGACCTCCATCTCTACAAAAAAATAAAAATTTAAAAAATTAGTCAGGCATAGTGGTGCATGTCTGGAGTTTCAGCTACTCCGGAGGCTGAGGTGGGAGGAGAGCTTGAGGCCAGGAGTTCAAGGCTACAGTGAGCTATGCACTATAGCCAGGGCAACACAGCGAGACCCTATCTCTGAAAAGAAAGACATTTGTTTCATTGTTTTAGTTACACTTCTATTATGAACCAAATAGTATTAACTTCTTTAATTTGTAACTCAAAATATTCACAAGATTTGGATCTGAACAAGTTTTAGCTGCTGTCCTCACAAGCCAAACTCAGTCTCAGCTGTTGAAAATTTGCCATGATGGTAGATGTTCCAAAAAGGGGCCACTGAATCCAAAAAAACATTTCAAAAATAGAATTGTAAAAACAAAATTTTAACATTGCTCTTATGTTAGGATTAGTATATATTCTCCAAAGGTGGAAATACTCATTTTCATGTTCTAGTTCTGACAGATTTGTTAAAAAAAAACTTAGAAAAAACCAAATTTCAAATAAAGTGTCATTACTTTTTGATCACAACTCATATACTCTCTAACAAAAGGACCAGGCCTGAAACAGTAGAAATTAATGTCTCTTTCAACAAGTCACTGTGGGAAATAAAATAAGTGCCACTACCCAGCAGACATGAAGTTTAACAAGGCACTCACGATCAACAAATTGCACCCAGTCAGAATGTTTCAGCTGAAGGACGTTAATCACCACATCAATGCTGACCCAACAGTGTATATGTAGAATGTTGAAATGACTAAGAGTACGAGTTTGCAGAACTCTTGAAGCCAGGAGACTGATCATACAGGGCAAAAATGAATGTAGGCCTGCAATGTAATAAATTTCTATAGCATAATATCTTAGATTGACATCGGCAGACTTAAAACTATATAGCAGATTGGAAGCAGGAAGTCATAGGGTTCCTGGAAACAAAATAAATTTCACCATCTTCCTAAACTTCCAGAACAAATGGGAATTAACTAGAAGTCAATTAAAGAGTACCTCTTTCTAATGGTAAACCAAATTGCTGACTATTCCAGGATCATTGGTCCTCAACCCTGATGGACATTAGACTCACCTGGAAATCATTCTGAAAACTAGCAATCCCTGGACACTAACCCCCAAATTCTGATTTAATTCATCTCAGGTGGAGCCACTGGCTTTAAAATCTTTCCAAGCAACTCTAATGCGTAGCCAGAGTTGAAAGCTCCTATACTAAATGATGCTAAAATAAATGAAAAATTAGTGAAGAGAAAAGTATCTTATACAATGGTGAAAGAAAATCATGAGGATCAACAATATTTCAGGTTGCAGCTGTTATGTCTTTGGAAGCAGGGCTAACAAAAAGACATAGAATTGTAAGTATGAATATATGGAGGCCTCTTCTTTTCCTACTACTCTGATCTACTGAGTATTTTCAGTCAATAATTGAAGGTGGTGGGGAAGAAATTGTCTCATTTGTAGGTTTTTCTCTATTATAAGTATGCTGCAGTGAACATCCTTCTATATATATATATATTGGGGACCATAAGAAAATATTTGTATGATAAATTTCTAGAAATAAAATTATTTGGTCAGAATATTTATACATTTTAAGTGTTGATATGTATTTATCATCAACTGCCTATCAAAGAAGTTATAGTAATTTATATTCAAATAGCATCTATTTCAACCTGTGTTTGATTTTAAAAGTGGCTTGAATATACAAAGGAGACAGGGAATAACCAGGAGTGTAAAGTTCTATGAGAGAAGGTTTGAAGAAAGAGCAATAGTTCTGAAAACAATGTAGACAGAAAGTGAAATGATATAGTGTGATTGTTAGGCAGTGCTAAAGGATTGTTTGAGGCTTGTTGACATAAATTGTCAAATTTTCATTCAAGTAACAGTTGATGTAGGCAAAGAGAAAAAGCTAAGTTCAATGACCTTTTCTTGACATTATGTGGGATTGCATTTTCCTATAGTTTTATAAAGGCAAAGTATTGATACAGTAGTGGTTATATTGCTAAGTGTATTCCATAGAAAAACATGTGCACAGGAGTCGTATATATACAAGAGTGTTCACTGTAGTGCTGTTTCTAATAGTGAAAATTTGAAACCAACATAAAAGTCATTGATACTTCATCAGTAGTAGAGTACATAAACATAGTGGGATAATAGAATATTATGCACCTACCTGTATACATTTACAAAATTACTGTCTTCCTAGATTTTTGTCTTGCTTTAAAGTAACATTACTCATCATAAGAATTTTCACACCATTATATATTATAATTATATAATTATAAATATTATTTTAATGGCTGCTTATTATTCAAGCATATTTATGTGCTATCATTTACCTTAAGGCTTCAGAAGTGGAGAAGGAATCATATAACAAACACCTGAATATATTCCACTAAAATTTACTAAATTTTAATATTTTCCTACCTTTTCTCAGATCCTTTTATTTTTAATAAAATATTGCAGATACTGTTGAATTTCCCCCATTAAATCATTCTTCAGATTCCCTCTGTAACCTCATTTTCCTCTCTCATCCTCCAGAAGTAACCACTCTACTGGTTTGGTGTTCCTAATTGTACATATTTTGTTGTACTTTTGCTATAGGTGTTTGTATTCATAAACAAATTGTGCACATTTAAAAACTTTATGTAAATGGTATTTTTGCATAATCTACCTATCTATATATGTATGTGTATACACACACACACAGACACATATATCTGCAACATAGTTTGTTGAGAGTTTTTAGCAGGGATGTTATATTTTGTCAAATTTTCTTTCAGTTATCTAGTGAGATGATAAAATGTGTTTTCTCTTTCAGTTTATTAATATGAATTATATTGATTGGCTTTTGAACATTATATCAGTTTTGCATGCCTGGTATAAACTCCACTTGGTTATGATGTGTTATCTTTTTTAAATAGTATTCCATTCAAATTGCTAAAATTTTTTTAGAGTTTTTATATTGTGTTCATGAGGAATAGTAGTCTGTAATTTTCTTCTCTTGTAACTTTTGTCTGGTTTTGATATCAGGATAATACTGGCCTTGTAGAACGAGTTAAATATTTTTGCCTTTTTTTTCAGTTTTCTGAAAGAGTTTATATAGAATTAGTATTATGTCTTTCTTAAATGTTTGGTGGAATTCACCAGCAAAGCTAATTGTCCCTGGAGTTTTCTTTAGGGATAGTTTTTAAGTACAAACTCAGTACAAACTCAGATAGACACACAGTCACACACACACACACACACACACACACACATGCACACACTCTCCAGTATATTTTTGTAATATTTATACTGTCTATGTACAGTATTATTAAACATGCTTTGGTTATTTGTGTCTTTCAAGGAATTTGTTCATTTATCTAAGTTGACATAAATTTGTAATATTTCATTAATAACCTTTTAATATCTGTCAAATCTGTAGTGAAGTTATTTTTTCATTGCAAAATATTGATAATTTGTGCCTTCTCTATTCTTTTTGACAGTAGTCTAGCTTGGAGTTTTATCAATTTTATTGATCCTCTCAAAGAACCAGCTGTCAATTTCATTGTTTATTGTTTTATGTTTATTCCATTAATTTCTACTTTGATCTTTATTATTCCCTGTTCTCTTCTACTTTCGGCTTAATTTGCTCTTATTTTTCTATTTTCTGAGGTCATTGATTTGAGACCTTTCTGCTTTTGTAATATAAATATTTTGGATTATAAATTTCTCCCAAATTCTTGCTTTAGTAACATCTCACAAATTTTGTTATGTTGTTTCTTATGTTTATTTAGTTCAAAATAATTTCTAATTAACTTTTTGATTTCTTCCTTGATTCATGAATTATTTGAAAGTGTTCCAAGTATCTAGGGCTTTTCCAGATATTTTTCTGTTATTGGTTTCTGATTTAATTTTATTGGGGTCAAGAAAACAGAGTTTTTATGATTTGAGTGGTTTAAAGTTGTTGAAACTTTTTTACTGCCCAGAATATAGTATATTTCGACAAATTTTCCATGTGCAATTAAAAAGAATGCACATAATTTAGTGTTCTGTAAATGCCAATTAGATTAAGTTCATAGCTAGTGTTGTTCAGGCTGTGTCTTCAGTTATTGAGAAAGGAGTGTTGAAATCTCAAAGTACAGTTGTGGAATTGTGAATTTCTTTTTGTAGTTCTGTGGTATTTTTTCCATGTATTTTGAATCTCTGTTATTAAGTATATAAACATTTAGGATTTTTATGCTCTCAATGAATTGACATCTTTATTATTTTAAAATGAACCTTTTTATCTCTGTTAATATTCTTTGCTCTAAAACCTACTTTTTCTGATGTTGTTGTAGCATCCATTTCATCATAACATGGCATATCTTTTTCTACCCTTTTACTTCCTTTTTGTAATGTTACATTCAAAGTGTATTTTATAGAGTTGGGTCTTGCTCTTTTAATCTAAACAGATGTTTGTTTGTTAACTGTGAGTGTGTGTGTTGAGAGGTTTCATTGGGCTTTGTATTATACATCTTTAACTTACCACGGTCAGCCATTAAGTGATACACCACTTCGTATGTAGTGTAAGACTCTTACACTAGTATACTTCCATTGTCTTTCCCTATCCTCTCTACTACTGTGGTCATGTAGTTTAATTCACTGTATTATTATCTTTTCTTTAAGTCATCTATTATCTGTTAAAGAGATGAAAACTATTTTATATTTACCATTTTCAGTGCCATTCTGAAATAATTACTACACAAGTGGCTGCAGTTGTCTGTATCTTAATAACCTGAGATCTCTAGGATGATGAAAGATTTGTTTTTTTCATTTTTGTCTTTCTGTCAGCTAATGTAGGCACCAAATATATATTTGTTGGAATGTCTACAAGTCATTTCCATTATGTGACTGGCAAAAGGGGCATACGACCTGGGTAACTAAAAACTTACCGAATTCTTAATATTTTATGATTTCTCTATTTTAAGGAAATGTACTACCTTTTCTTTTGCTCAGAGCTCTATTAGAATATAATAGAGCTCTGCGCAGAAGAGCATCTCAGCTACTTTCTTGATAGTTCTGAGATATCTTTTTGGATATCCCTGCTCTAACTCAGCCACAGTTTAGAGAATGTCTTACTTCTCCCAACTTCTCCATTAGAGATTTTTTTAATCGATACATAATAGTTATATGTATTTATGAAATACATGCGATATTTTGATACATATATGCAATGTGTAATGATAAAATCGGGGTAATTGGACATCCACAGGATATTTGATTGCTAGTTTTATTAGTCTCTCCTGGCATGACACTCAATTTGAATGTGCTGTGAGTGGTGGCTGCTCATCTCCCATTCACAGGGCTCACCCACTGCTCCCACCACTGCTTGCATTCATTTCCCTAAACAGATTCTTTATAGGAAATTATGTGGATGATGGTGGAGTACTCCCTTGCCAGGCCACCCAGGTTTGAATCCTGACACTGTCACTTTGCAGTCTTATGACATGGGCAAGTTACTCAAAAAGTATAATGCTACCCAACTTACTGAGTTGTCAAGAGAAATCAAAGATATAATGCCTGCAAAGAGCAGAGTACAGGGCCTCACACAAGGTTAGAGCTCAATAAGAATTAGTTTTTATGAATATGGTCATTTACACAAAGAAACCTCTTATACAATAGTTTGCTATATTCATCAGTCATTTCTTTTTCTTTTTGCTAGTAGATTAATATTTATTCTCAAACATTCCATATATATTTGGACAGAGGATAAGTTTGTAAAAAAAAATTGAAGTTTTCTAAAATATATTACTGAATATCTTAAAAATTACCATATTGTTTCATCAGGAAAGAGCACTCTAGATAAACTATTTTCAACGTTTTGCTGTAATGCATTACAGAATCAACTATCTTGGATTGCCTAACCTAATATAATTATCTTTTTTGCCTTATTTTCATATACTATGCTAATTTTACTAAGCTATGGTCCTAAACTTTGTATGTGTGTATTGTTCATATACAACTTTATTATGTAACTCTTAATCTCTATGTCAGGAAATAACTAATTTCCTATCAGATATAAAATATGACTGTGACTACCCCTATCTCCAACAACTGTAACCTGATTCCTATGGTGAACATGTAGCATACATACAACACAATAAAATGTGTTCATGAAATGCAGGAGCACTTAGAAGCTCAATACTCTATCCCTGTATTAAATGTCTGCTGAATTCCATAGCCTACAGCAGCATTGCTAATGTAATTATATCCTAAAATGGAAGCAAGGTCAGTAGGATACTGTTATTTACCACAAAAAGATTCAATGCCCTCAGTCAATACCTAGTGTATGGAGAGGCTCCTTCACTGCTTTACTTACAGGAACAGATGTGTTTCCACTCCTGGTGCAGCATCACAAAACATATGATTCCCCTGGAAACTACCTGTTCCAATTAGGTCAAAGATTTCTTGAGAACAGTCCTGTCTTGCTTCTTGAGAGCCAAAAGTCTATGTCCCTTACTCAGACTTTTTTGCTATTTTTGTTTCTGTGTATTAGAAAGTTACTTGGTTAGTTGTATTTAAGAAGTTTTCAAAAGGAAAATGGACACATATGTGAAATGTTACACTTAATACTGGCTATACTATCAGAAATGGTCATGTTTTGTCTACAATGGGTAGTACTCTCAGAGGCTGACATTTAAGTTGCATCTTACTGGTTTATGAGTCTAGGAGACAAGAGTATCAAGACATAGAGCATGAAAAATTTAATGCCAGGGTGGGCAAACTACAGCTTGCGGGTCAAATCTCCCTGACACTTTGTAAATAAAGTTTTATTGGAACACAGCCATGCTCATTTATTTATGTGTTATCTGTGACAGCTTGCATTTCTAATAACAGAGTTCAGTAGTTGCTCCAGAGATGATATGGCCAGCAATGCCTAGAATATTTACTGTCTGGCTTTTTTGGAAGAAGTTTGCCAACCCCTAACCCAAAGAAATAGTTTGGATTTAACTGGGGAGATAAAGAGCTACTTAAATTTGTTACAGCATGTTAAACATATGCATATTGTTGATTTTGACATGGATTCACTGATGCCCTGTAGCCTAGTTTCACCAGCCTCTGCCTTCACAGTTTTGTATAATACCATACTCTCTAGCCCTTCTTGTAGGGGACAGTACTTAATACTTTGGGTTTGAAAGCCACAGGACCCTACTAGCTGCTCGTTGTACTTTGGAGAGCATTCTGAGTTAGCTGTTAACTGACGGTATTCTCACCTCTATTTTACATTATGTCTCAATTAATCCTGGCTAGTGTGTTTTCTTATTCTCTTTAAAGGAGGTAAGGATTTATCTAAACTTTATAAACATTTTCTCTAAAGAATCCAATATTTATTTTGATAACACTATTAACTCAATATCTCTTTATGCCCGGAGTACCTTGATTAGCTCCCTTTCGAAATTCGCTTAAAATTTTCTTTTGTATTTTTAACTCGTACAACTTCCCTTAATCTCTCATGATAATTGCAACTCTCAGGAACAATGATTTGAAAGTCTATAGAGTCAAGGGTGTTTGTTATAGTGTAGTTTTATTCTGATATGTTCATGTAAAAATTTCCAGCAAAGGTCTCAGATGAATACTTGACAACTCACAATGCACAGTTCTTTACCCTGTATCACTTTTAATTTGTTCTCCAACTGGGAATGAAGCACAGTGGACTAGGATTGAGACCACGGGGTCCTGGGGGTTATGATAATTGGATAGAAACTGAGCCCGGCTGCCCTTCACACCTGAGGTACCATGTGGACACAGGCTATGGGGCTACTGGCTGTGTGTCTAATAGTAAAGTCTCAAAAAGGTAGAAAAAGTATTCTGCTCCCCTCCTCCCCTTTTTCCTTCAGAGGCATACACTTATCTGTGGACTAAAAATCTAGGTACCTGTGGGGGTTTTTTTTCTCATGATGATGATTATTTGATTTGATCAAGTCATTTTTCGCTTTTTCCCTTCTGTTTCTTGAGGAGCAGACCATGCAACTCAACATTTAATGGCTGGTGCCCAGTCACACTGGTCTGAGTGGGGAGGCTTGCCTGTCTCCAAAACTTGAGCAGATGTTTTCCATACGTGAATGCCCGTGGATATGAAGTTCAGAATTAAAGGCCTGTCAGCTGTGGCCGAGTGTATTTCTACTTTAATATTCCTCAATTCTGTAATTTTTTTAAAATAGAAAAGTTGAGCTGTGAATTTCTATTCTGTTTTCCATCAACTATATGGTAACCATCAATTAACACAATAGCTTAGCGTTGTGAACGTTAAGTCATACCAGATGTATAGGAGATTCTTTAGCTCAAGATTTTTAACAAGAATAAAATCATCTCATTCAGGGCACCTGGTGGGTGCTTATTAATATTTTGTCCCTTCCTCTCTCCCTTCTTTGCCTCTTCCCTCCATGATAATTTAACGTGTGTGTATTTGAGAACCTCAATGAAAACAAAAAGAAGCCGATCACTCAAATATGTGATTTATGCCATATAATCTGACAAGCATCTCAATGTTTTGAAATCCCTGAATAGTTAACTGCCTTCCTACCTGCATCTGGATTTTCTGATACTCTGTAGACTCTGCATTCTGTAGTCTACCCTAAGCATTTCAGAATATAGATGCCATAGAGCCATATGGTGATATTAAAAGTTAATGTCATTGTAAGATTCTAATAGTGATAAAATGATGAAGTTATGATCCACTAAACCTTCTATGCAATGAAGGTCACACAGTAGTGTCTGCAGTGCTCAGAGGACTGATGGTTTCTGTGCAGTCTAGTTCTGGCCCAGATTAATTTTACATTAGAAGAATATAAAAGCTTCAAACTAAATATATATTATTTCTACAAAAAGCCACTGATCTTTTTCTTTAAGCTTTCTTTTCTGTAATCTTGAAACATTATCTGTTAAATAATAAATTAGGGAATCAAAATTCTCTTTTCATTAATCCTATAGAATGCCAAATATAGAACATACCTAAATTAAATATTGAAGAACTAAAATCGAAAGTTCAAAAATAAATTAATTGGTAACAAAAGGGCCATTCATCTCCTTCCAATCTCTTAAAAATTTCAGGAAATTAATAGCCAAGTCAAGAATCTTGAAATGATGGTTTCCTGCCTTACTTTATTGGTGAGAATACAGTATTCATCTATCCTGGCGTTAGTTACCTATGTTATATCTATATATTATGCGAATGAATCAAAAATCCAAGTTATAGATATCAAGGAACCTGATTTTACTTGGGTGAGTCATCTTATCTAGTCATGTTTCTGTATCCATGAGCAGTGGATTGTTCTGTACTGTGAATGCAAGTGAGTAAAGGCAGAATTTTTATGAGGAAAGTAATTTGTGCAACTAAAGCTTTTTCTGCAATCTGGTGAGTGGAGGAGTTGGATTTTGGTGTGAAGGAATGGATAAGATTTATAGTACAAATCTTTGGTTACCAGAATAGCTATGATTCAAATGAATGAGCGAATGAATGAAATCATTCACTTTGCCCTAGCTTGTCTTCAGTGTGGGGGCGCTTGTGTGTCCCTGATCAATGATGTCTTGATACTGTCAGTAATTAAGTACGGCCATTCAAGTAGGAGCCTTAAAACTTAAACTGTATACACATATGTCAACTTAAAATGTGATCACCCCAGATGGCGTCTTTCTTCCTCAGTATTGGGGTTTTGAGACCAAGTGATAAAGGTCAGTAAAATAAACTTCAACTTTTAAATGACATTTCTCACCTCTCTTCCTCATTTAGTCTTGGTGTTTACACCAAGGACATCATTATGGAGGAGAAATCATGGAATTGACAAAAGGATATGATTGCATAAATAATTTGTGCCAACAGAAATCTTTATGAGTTCTAATTCCAAAGCGCATGCTACCTATCACCTAATTTAGTTTGATTAATATAATTGTAAATAAGCTGTAACTTAACATTTATCAAATCAGATACCTTTGTATAAGAAAATAAATAAGATGCTACTATTTCTTACTTGTTGGAGAGCTACAAATTTTTCATTTGTGTCTTCTATTTTTTTGACATTCACCATAGTTTTTCTTCATGCAAGAGATCTTCTACAATAGATCTTTGTTTTTTTCTTACCATATTATCATGTATCACTGCTGGTGAGCTATATTCAAGTCTCCTATGTCTTTCAGAATTTAAGCCATGTTGTTGCACACATAGGGCCAATATCGTTTATATCACTTTAAATAAAGTTATTTATAAGCAGACATAACTGGAGATAGGTGCATTACTTCCCAAATTCATTAACCTCTAAGAGAACATTCCACTAACTATGGAAAAGCAACGTGAAGTAGCACAAGGCAGTGCTGTGTTGATGCAGTATACTTCTCATGACTCTGTTCACTTATGCTCCAGTAAATCAGGGGTGGCTCCTTTTCTCTGAACCCGGTACAGGGCTGTAGATTACTCTAAGGTCAATGCCAAAGTCATGACCCATATACTCCATGGGTTATTGTAGTTGCATTTGACAATGAAATTTAACACTGCTTTCATTTTGGATTTCCTGAGATGTGAGTGAAGTTAGAGCAGTGGTCCTCAGATTATGCTTCCTGGACTAGCAGCATCACAGCTTGGGAGAAATGTAAATTCTCAGGTCCCGCCCAAGCCTCAGTGACTCAGGAATCCTGGGAGGTGAGAACCAGCAGTCTGTGTTTTAACAAGTCTCCATGTGGTTCTGATACAGCCTACATTTTAAGAACCACGAGATTTGGGTCTGATGTTGCCTCAATCCAAACTGTTAAAATCTAAAACAGTAATTGGTGCCATATGGAATGTTAGTCTCAACCTTTATATCCAATGTATTCTCTTCAAAAAGGTGTCTGTTTCTGAAAAATACCTAACATTGTTAGTATATGCCATGCTGTTTTAAACAATCACTGACAGTGTGGTGTTTTAAGGGATGAGGGAGTGTTGAAATAATCACTGAGGTTTAGAGCAGCACACTGTTAAAAAAATAAGTCAAAGTAACTACTGGCCTTCATTTTATGAATGGATTTGTCAAGTCTTCAGTATTTTATGAAACATGCATAGAGTTTTATTGAGGCCATAAATGATTCTTATACTTAATAAGTGATTAATTGAATCAAATTGAAGGTTTTACTTTTTTTAACCTTAATCCGATCCACCCCATCAGGTAATGTGAAATCTATAAGGCTCACATTACTTTATAATTTATCACATCTGATTCAATTACCCAAACTTCATTATTTGATTGCTTACTTTAGCTCTATGTCTGTATAATACCATACTTCTGGATTTTATGTAATTGAAAATGAGTATCGTAACCCAAGGCCTAGGCTGGTTATGTAAAAATTGATTAGAGGCACTGGCCAAAAAAATCTTATGAATGTTTTTGTTGGAAGCAGACACACAAATCTGGTGATGGTGTTCACACTTGCTAATGAGTAACTGACAAACTAAAGAAGTGTCTTCAAGAATCTAAGAGTGAGTTAATTAAAGGTCAAATCCGAAGAAGTCACCCTAGCTGTCAAGATTTATTTTCTCCAGCTTGCAGTTGAAAAACGCCAGGGAGAAAGAGAGAATGTATTCAGAAACATGCATAAGAACAAAATTCAGTTTCTCAGATTCTCACACAGTGTGACCCATCTGCTTAGAACACATTGACTATTAATGATCAATTCCAAGTCCATTTCTTTAGCAAATATGTATTGGGTACTTGCCATGTAGCAGGCACTGTGGAGCTTTCACCACATCAGAACATATCACAATAGATGATTGCACAGAACCATCATCTAAAGGATAATTCTTTCCTTTAAGCTGGTGACTTTTTCAAAAGTATTTTACTAAAATTATGAAATATCGGAAAGATGAAGGGAAATGTTCTTTAGAGTTACATTTATCACAAATGTCATGCTCTTTTCTTCCTAAGGCAAAAGGAGCAATGCTCCTTTATTTAAAAAGTAGAATAATAATGAAAAAAAAAAATCCTTCGGCACTCCCAGTTGCCATGGTAACAAAATGACAAGTGGCCTTCATGTGATTTCACTGCGTATCATCAATAAGCTAACCATTTGGGAGAAAATGCATTCTCTTTAGACGTGTCTTTTGAGCAAAAGTATTGTATATTTTCATTAACTCATGAAATAGGTGTTATTCATGCAGTTCTTAATTTAACAATTAATAAACAAGCTGGGTTTTTTTTTTTTAAAGAAATGAAGCTAAAGGAGATGAAGCAAATACGACTTAGTAGCATTTCCTCCCTTTCAGTTCTATTTATTTTTCCTTCAGGGGAGTGATCTGGAAAAAAATAAGAATGAAATATATAAATCATAATTTGGATAATAAAAATTATTTTTGAACTTTTCTAAACACCACTTAGGAAAGTCCCAAACAAAAATATAAGAGCAATAAAAGAATGAGCTTCAACTTCAGCTATATGATGAATCATCTACATTCCCTCTTTTTTTCCTCCACATCTTCCACCCTATTTCTGATGCTGGGTGGTTACTTGTTATTACTGTTGAGTCTTGCTTTCCTGTCAACTCTCTATGTATAAACTTTTGAGTTGTGAAAGCAACTGTAATTATTTCAGCATAAAAATAAGGCAAGTAACCACTTCAGGAAATTCAACTTAACTGTTTCTTGAGTCCAGACATTAATACCTTTAGCTGCAAATTACCATTGTTTAGCACTTCATTTCATTTCACATATATTTGCCTGACTTTTAGAACCATATTACTTTCCAAAGAGGTGTTCATAAAACTCCAATTGCTTTCTCTTTCTTCAGCCACTGCCTTGCCAATTGATTTAACACCAATTAATAGCCTTTCTTTTTGGACACATAGCTCTAAAATCATGCTTTTGACTTTTGTTGTTGCAGGTGCTATACCTGCAGGCAAAATTAAATGGCCCACTAATCAGGTTTTATGAGTTCTTTCACACTTTTCAAATGATTCAGCAAATGGCAAAATCTTCTTCCAGCCTGGGCCATAGGCTCTGCCTGTTTTATGTGTCTATCTTACAAAAGACAAAAGGATCCCTGTAAGTGGTAACTAAGCAATTGTGAACCATGTTTTAGTGTGGAGTCAAAGAAAATGGATTTATATCTCAACTCGTGTTTCTTTACACCCAGACAATAAAAAAGGCAATTTATATCCTTAGGCATAAGAACTTTTTCTTTATAAGAAGTGTTAGTCTGAATGAAGGTAACTGATTTAAAACTTTGATTATAATATATTCCAAAAATAAGATACCATGGATGATATTTTTTGTAATTGTAGTATTCTTAGTAACACTATTAATGTTACTAAAAAAGAATGCAGGTATTGTTGGCCTGGTGTGTATGCTTTACTTTTTATAATACCTTTTTATATCTATTATTTACCTCAATGCATGATAAGAAAATTAATGATCAAGTTAATGATGTTTTAATCCAGGATCACATGCGTAAAACATTGAAACAAAAATGGAATGCAATGTCCTTGAAACTTAATTGTAGGAATCTTTTTTGTCATACCAGGCTTCCACTTTCTTCTTTTAAAAATGAGAGTTAATATGTAAATATCTGTGTGTGTGCACATACACCAGTTATCAGAACCCACCATGCATATTTATCAGTCCTATGAAAATAACTGAAAGTTCAAAAATACCTGTATTGGGCACCAAGGTGTTAAGCCAAATGACCTAAACTAAACCAAGCAATGTATGAAATAAGTGAAATATCTCTTTAAGAACTGAGTGATTTTTCAAAATATAACCAGGCTCATTCTGAATCTCATGTTGTTTCCCAGAGGTCCCCAGCCAAGTTATAATACTCACCTTTGGAAAGTCTGAAGCCTACAAATATTATAGGTCTCTCCTTCTGTTCAGTTCCTTTTCTCACAGTCATTCTCTTCTCTTCAACCTTTTCCTCAATGTTGTCTAATTGACCCACTAAATTGTTCAGCGGTGCTAATGATGTGTTTTTTGGTAAATTAATAGGATGTACCCCCTTAGAGCATACTATATAACTTTTTAACTTTGTTTTTTTTTTGTTTATTCTCTGCCTCTTCCTGTTAAAGTATAAGTTCCATGAAGGCAGGAATGTTAATCTGCGCTATTTAAAGATACATCCCAAGCATCTAGAATAGTGCTTGGCACAGAGTAAATACTCAAATTAATATTTGTGGCAAGAATTCATTAGAAAAAGAAAAACTTCTATCTATGATATAACCTCTGCTCTTCAGGCAACAGTACTTAACTTATAATCCTTGTTGAGTGGTTAGTATGTGCCAGACATTGTCTTAAGTATGTCATATAAATTGTCCCATTTGTTCCTCACATCAACCCTATGAAGATGCTACTAGTATTGTTCCCATTTTATAGATAAGAAAACTAGAGTTTGCAGAGGTGAAGAGCCTTGCTTAAGGTATTACTGACAGCCTACGGCAGAGTCCCGACAAGCACAGGCAGTTTGATCCTACAGCTCACGCTCTTAACTACTATAGCATACATTTTAAAGGTAGTTGCTCCTTTGTCTAAACCAAAGAGTAATTCTAATGGTGGAAATTTTAGGTTAAAGAGAAAGCTGAGTGACACATGGCAAAATCTCAGAACAATGTAGGTTCCCTGCAAGACAGGAAGCTTCTGAAAGATGTGCTCTGCCAAAATGAGGGTGTAGACCATGAAAACAGGCACAGAGTCTGAAAAAGAGGATCAGTACAAGACAGAGGCAAAGTGAATCCCAGGATGTTGATAAAGGATGATCCTAGGTTGGGAGCTGTGGGCTAGTTCAACACAGTCCAGATTGCAGAGGTTAGAAGGCTCCTGGAGAGAGTTCCTCAGTAGGATAAACTGGATAAAATATGAAACACATTTGTACATTTTGAAAGATTTATCTAATGAGTTTATTAATTGAATTAATAATTAATGTATTTAAAATAGAAATGACATTAAATCTACAGTAATCAAAAAGTTACACAAGAAGGGAAAAGTAGTTGGTACACTCCAAGGTTCATATGGGAATAGATTTTATTATTAGTATTCATGTAAAGATTAAATAGTACTCTAGACACAAGTTTGCTCTGTTAGAAGAATGAAAAAAGGAGGAAGTTGTGAGTGTGACGGGGGTAGAGTTGTGAGCAAAAGAGGGCTAAATCCTCATTTTGTTCACTTGAAGATCTAGAAATAATTACTAAAGTAAAAAAAAATCAAGTGCATCCTAAATAAATTATTTAGAGATATGGAGGTAAAGCAAATGAGTCAACTAAAAGAGTTGAACCTGTCTTCCTCCGGATAAAGGGAAGAGTGTGTGTGTGTGTGTGTGTGTGTGTGTGTGTTTGTAGGGGGTGGGGTGGTGACTAGAGTATATTTTTTCAAAAATAACAAGCCTCATAGAATTGCTTGAAAATTTAAAATATCTGTACATGCAACTTGGATTAAAAAAAAAAAGTAAAAACTAAATTTTGAAAGGAAGCAAAGGAGAAAGGATTCATGTTAGCAAGATGGATGCATAATTCCAATAAAGGGTTAGTTTTGAAGGAAAAGAGCAAATATGAAGATAATGCAGATAAGGAAAATGGAAATTAGGAAACTTTAGGGAATTTGATTTTAGATCGTCTCTTACTTTACCAAGAAAGAATGAACTCATGTCTTCAGAAGATCGACACAGTTGAGGATTGGAAAATGGGGGAAATGTGACAAGAAGAGGCAAGAAGCCACATATAAAAGGATTCTCAAGCATCAGTAAGATGAAACTGACATTAAATAACCTGAACTTATAGAGAACTTTGTTAGAGAAGGTTTATAGTTTTCCATAGGAACTGCTGTCTATGAATGCAGCAGCCAATAGTGAATGTGGAGACTTAGTATGAGTCAGAAAATGGTGAAGGTGAATTAAAGGAAGGAAGATTCTAAGTTGTTCCTGGTCCCTTAGTAATGAGGGAGACAAGTAAAGCCAGATTTGGGGAACATCAGAGAAACTAAGAGAGATCAAAGGACTGGCGGTCACAATTAGAAGAGCAGAATGAGAAAGAAAGATGGGAGATTGATGTCAAAGATGGGGAGTGCAGCAGTTGAGATTGTAGAGTAGAACTACTTCAGTGAGGTAGGTGAGCTTTCGGTCCAAGTAGGCAGTCAGCATCAGGTGGTCAACAGCAACAGGTGATACTGATGCATCACAGTGGTAAGAACTCAGTCACAGAGGTCTGAGGTGCAAGATGGAGATGGAACACCACTCAGTGAACTAAAAGTACTGATGGTCCTCCCAAGAGTAACATAACTACAAACATGTTCACTAGAATTTGGTGCAGCCAAGTTACTCCAAAGAAGTCAGCAGCCCTGGAAATTGCTGTCAAGTATGTGATCCTCTGCTCACATTGTGCTATGAATGCATTACCATACTGCAAGCAGTTAACTACCAAAGTGTGTAGCTTCTGAATTATGCAGATAAATTATTAAGGAAAATTGAATCTTTGTTATCTGATTTTTCTTAATGATTAGAATGTGCTCTAAATAAGCAGAAAAACAAATTGATTGCCACAACCATGTTAATATACTTCTAATTCAGAAATTTAAGCACATAAGAGGATATTGAAAGTTAAGGTTCTCATAGAAACATTAATTTGAAAACATTATGCATACTAGGTGTGGGAGGTTTCTTTTTTATAGCATAAAAGCAGCAGGAAATATTGCAAAATGTGAGGGAGTTAAACAAAATAAAATAACAAATTCAGGTGAAAGTCATTAAACATGATTATGGAAAACGATTGTTTTGAAACCCCCAAAGAAGGGTTGTAAAAATTTGAGAAAATATTGCCTTCAAATCTCAAAAAATGTTTGCAATTGGGATTATTTATTTTAACCCAAAATCAATTTCCACAGCACATTGTACATTCTGACATTAGCTTCTGCCTTTCATTTGCAGTCCAGATTTGATGCTAACAGACCAAAAGGAGAACCGATTGGTTATTTTCATGACCTAGCTGATAAAGACTTCAAATTCAGAGAGCAAAAAATAAAATTTAAAGATTTAAAATACTTTTTTTTCGGTATATAGACAATATGGGGGAGCTTTTAAATATGAAGATGTCTGCCAGTGTACTACCTTGCTTATATATTCGGCCTCTGTATATTTCTGCATACTTATTTGCATATGTGCATTATGCAAATTACAATCTGACCATGCGAAATGCCTTATGTAGGTGGCATAGAACAAGAAAGGAAGAAGCTTAGGGTATGATGAGGGAAAAGTATACCAGAAAACAAATCTGCAGCCTTGAATACATCTCTGTTTCTGCTCCCACTTCACATACTGGACAGCGTGTCTGGAAGGCTCTGTTCTTCAGGGCAGCTGAACAGATCAACTGATGCTCCTGCCACCTTCGCCCCTGTATCTCCATTCCCTTTATAGGTGATGCAGGAAGCAGGAGCAGTGGCCCGAAGCGGTAACCCCTGGAAGGGTGTCACCTCCCAATTCAGTCAGAATTAGTGACAGTAATGAAGGAAAGAAGCCAGACCATGTAAAGGAGAGCCTGTGTGACGAAGTCAAAGAAAGTTTCCTCCTGTCGAATTAGATACTATATTACCAACATTATAATTACTAATGTAATTTTAATTATTATTCAACTCTAATTGAATGATAAATTTAATTTTAAGTAATAATAAAGGTTTTATGGTTATTTAAACCAAATATACATTTTTTGGTACAAATTTAACAAATGAAAACCAACAAACAGTCCCCCCATAGAAAGCAGATCATGAAAATATAAAGGTAGGTTGCCATTTTGCTAAGATTTCTATTTCCCATTGTATTTTATGTCATAGCACAGCAATTGACAGAACAATAGAGGTCCATTCATGGGAATGAATGTAGAAATTCCTGAGCTAGCAGACTCCTGGCCCAATATTCAAACCACCTCTTCAAAAAGGGCACAATGTTCAGCATTCTTCACTGAAAATATATGCAGCCATATTCCACGGCAATGGACTCTTTATAAGCTTAGTGAAGAAAAATGCTTTGTACGTTTGCTTCACTCTTTACCCCCTGCTGTATTCTGTTGCCAAACAAACAGAAGGACAAATGCAAACTGCCAACTTGTAGGATGTACAAACAAGTGTTATTGAATATTCAGAAGTATGATAAATTTCTAAAGTTCAGCAACAAATAATTTAGAGTCTCTCTTCTGTTTTTACTTTTCGTTATCCAGGCACCACAAGGCCACATAAGGAGGGTGAGGTCCCCGGAGTGGACTATATTTTCATCACTGTCGAAGATTTTATGGAATTGGAGAAAAGTGGTGCTCTCCTAGAAAGTGGGACTTATGAAGGTAAGCACAACTTTCCTGCAAAATCTGTTCATTGGTGTGTCACGTTTTCCTCATTTGACTGAAATGTATTAGGACACCAGGTTGCCAATGTGCTGCTGTTTTTGGTTTGAGAATTTTAATGAGATAATTTATAATGTATTCTAAAGGAAAATTAAAATATATCTCAATTAAATGTACTCTTAGCATGCCTAGAGAAATGTATATGATATACCCACTGAAGTATCCTTATGATTGTCTCCTGAGGCTAAGTTGGCTAAAGCTGTGATCTTCCAGATAAAACGTCTTTGTATCTAGGTGGCATCCAAATGAGGGCGGGGCTAGGATTCCAGTCCTGCGATTATCTCTGTGTGCTTTGTCAAGTTACTCCACCTTACTGTCCTTCACTTGCCTCCCATGCAAAATGATGGAGTAAGAAAATAGGATCGGGGAATGAACTCCAAAGCTCTGTCGTGATAGTAAATCTCCTTGTGTACCCAAGTCAAACATGAACAACAAATTAAACCAAATCCTTGAATGCAGGAAATACGCTTTGGTGGAAAGAGCACTGTAACATGAACCAGAATCTGTCTCGGTTACAAACCTGCTTCATTACTTACCTGCTATAAATATTTAGGAACTCAATTAATATCACTAAACCTTAGTATTCTTAGCTGTAAAAGGGGAGTGATAGCATTGAAAAATACAAATGAGTAACAGTATGTTGATATGATCACATTTTTGTGCTTGGCTAACATTTACATGTGTCTAGTTTATGTCTAATGAAGTCATATATCTGTGTATAGGTATAATGAAATTTTAAAATGACATAACTAAACAAAAGTAGAAAATATCTTTCATTTTTACTTCACAATTATTATATATGTAAAGGATATGTACATGTACTATTAAAGTCCAAAGATGATCTAGTTTTACTGAACTGCAATTAATAGTGATATTAAAAACAAAACTGATAACATATACATCACTGCCTAGCCCAGCATACATCTGAAGTCTACCAACCATCAAATAAGCTGGGTGTGCCATGTTAACAATTTGGCCCTCCACTCCCTCCTTCATTTGCATCACTTAACAAAAGAGATACCTTCTGAGAACTGTGTCATTAGGAGATTTTATCGTTGTGTGAACATCATAGAATATACTTACCCAGGCCGGGCGTGGTTGCTCACGCTTGTAATCCTAGCACTCTGGGAGGCTGAGGTGGGTGGATCTTTCAAGGTCAGGAGTTCGAGACCAGCCTGAGCAAGAGCAAGACCCTGTCTCTACCAAAAAAAATAGAAAGAAATGATCTGGACAACTAAAAATATATAGAAAAATTAGCCGGGCATAGTGGCGCATGCCTGTAGTCCCAGCTACTTGGGAGGCTGAGGCAGAAGGATTGCTTGAGCCCAGAAGTTTGAGGTTGCTGTGAGCTAGACGCCACGGCACTCACTTTAGCCAGGGAAACAAAGTGAGACTCTGTCTCAAAAAAAAAAAAAGAATATACTTACCCAAACCTTGATCTATAGACTACTATACACCGAGGCTGTATGTGATAGCCTATTGCTCCTAGGCTCCAAACCCATAAAGCATGTTATTGTACTGAGTACTATAGGCATTTGTAACACAATGGTAAGTATTTATTTATCTAAACATATCTGAACATAGCAAAAGTACAGTAAAAATATGGCATAAAAGATTTAAAAAAAGAAGGTACACCTGTATAGCACACTTCCCATGAATGGACCTTGCAGGATTGGAAGTTGCTGTGGGTCAGTGAGTGAGTGGTGAGTAAATATGAAGGCCTAGGACATTACATACAATACTGTAGACTTTATGAACACTGTACACTTAGGCTGCACAAAACTTATAAAAAATGTTTTTCTAAAATAATTAGCCTTAACTTACTGTCACTTTTTTACTTTATAACCTTTTTAATTTTTTTAACTTTTTGGCTTTTTTCGTAATAACACTTAACTTAAAACACAAACACATTGTACAGCTGTATAAATGTAGTTACTTTATATGCTTATTCTATAAGCTTTTTTCAATTTAACAATGCTTTTTTAACCTTAAAAATTTTTTTGTTGAAAACTAAGGCAGACACACACATTAGCCTAGGCCTATACTGGGTCAGGATCATCAATATCACTGCCTTCCACCTCCACATCTTGTCCCACTGGAAGGTCTTCAGGGGCAATAACATGCATGGAGCTGTCTTCTCCTACGATAACAGTGCCTTCTTCTGGAATAGCTCCTGAAGGCCCTGCCTAAGGCTGTTCTTACAGTTAACTTTTGATTTTTATAAGTAGAAGAAGGACACTCCAATATAACAGTAGAAAGTATAGTAAATACATAAACCAATAACATAGTTTTTATTATCATTATCAAGTATTATGTACTGTATATAATTATATGGGCTAGACTGTTATTTGACTGGGAGCACAGTAGGTTTTTTTACACCAACATCTTCACGAACACGTGAGTAATGTATTGCACTATGACGTTGCGATGGGCTACAGTGTCACCAGTGGTAGGTATTTTTCAGCTCCATCATAATGTTAAGAGACCACCACCGTATATGGAGTCTATTGTTGACCAAAACATCATTATATGCCACATGACTGTAATTAATCACATAGCTTAGTGGACTATAGTTATTCAAGAACTCAGTATTTTGAGATTGGCAGAAGTATTAAAATCTCTTCCATTATTTAGCATTCCTAATTAGGCTGAGACATTTGACTAAATTATGGCTGAGACATTTACTTGCTGATTGACACAGTTGCAGGAAATAGGCAAAAATACTCAGAAAAAGGAAATGGTTATGCATTCGTGCTTTATCTTCATATTGTCAAGAATAAAAGATAATAGAGATTGATTGAAAATACTTTAAAAAAAGAAACTGTGTTGATAATATAAAGCTGTCTTATCCTTTGGTAATATGAGTGTCTAAATAAAAAAAGGTACCTTGAACTGTATATGAAAAATAGTTTGTACAAATCATAGAAAATAATTTTATCAAAGAAGTCAGTACATGAACAATAAATTTTATAGAATATTTTTCTGTGGGCTTTGTGACATTTAGTGACAGTCATTAGTTTGCATGTCTGCCAATAATAATGTATTTAATTATTTTATTTAAATATATTCATGTGGCAAAAAAAACCAATGACTTAACATACAGGAGCATTACAAGAGCAGCATGATTAACAATATGACTTTTCTTTTTATTTGTAAAAATAAAGACTGTGTAAAACTGATTTTATATAAGCTGAAAAAAATTAAGCCAAATATTCATTTTAAATTTCTGTCATTCTCATGATAAACTAGATGTCAAAAAATTAAATATCAGTATTTTTAAGTATAGCTTAGATTAAATGTTAGGTTCTAGTTAATTTTTGAGGGAAATATCTTGAAACTGTGCAAACCTAATGAAGTTCTATGAGCCAGGATATATAACCCTCAATCGTCCTCAGACATCCTGTCAGTGCTGAGAGTTTAGTCTGCTGCCTTTGGTGCCAACTCGTTAATGTGCAGAGAGCTGATTATTGAATTGGAAGGCTGATTTCCATATGTGACTTTGATAATTATATCAATACCATTGCTTATAAACACACAGTGTGCACATGGATAAATAGGAATCTCTTTTCTCACGTCACATAACCAACTGGGTGAACATCCAGGGAACATTATCAAATCTCAGAATCTTCAAATTTTTCTATAATTACAGCCAGGGAACCAGTAAAATTCACCTTCTAATAAAAGTTTGTGCATTTCTTCAGTATTAGTCATAAGCTCTAGACTTAGGGCTACCACTTAGTGTGTTTTTGTCAGGGAATCCTAGGGAATGTCTTTTCTGCTGTTGGTGATTTCAGAATATACAGAATAACAATCATGCGCTACTCAACCAGACAAAGAAAGGGCTGAGAACTTTTATATTTGTCACGCTTTCACAATGTTCCTCTCTCATAAGGATTTTTTTTTTTAAATAAAAACCAAGTTTCTCTATGTGTTCTCCATTTTTCAGTGTTTAGGTCATTGCTCCCTTCCCGCCTCCTTGCTAGCCCATTCTCATGCCTTCTCAGTACTCTTTAGAGCCTGTGGTCAGACTAGAAAATCCATTTCTGGTACTCTGTGAATACACCAAAAAAATAAGGAATTGAGATACTTTCAGCAGCAGTTCCCAGCCTTTTTGGCACCAGGGACCAGTTTCATGGAAGACAATTTTTCCACAGACGGTTTGGGGGAGCAGGGAGGTGGTGGAGCTCAGGTGTTGATGTGAGCAATGGGGAGTGTCCGTAAATACAGAAGAAGCATCACTCGCTTGCCTCCTGCTGTGCAGCCTAGTTCCTGAATTTCACAGAAGACAATTTTTCTATGGATGGGCTAGGAGGCGTTGGGGGGAAGGCAGAGCTCTGAGGCCTGGTTCCTAAAAGGCCACAGACAGGTACCAGTCCGTGGCCCGGGAATTGGGGACTGCAGATTCAGCATTAAGGTTACAGACCTCCTATTAACCATGTGGGGTCTTTAAGACAAGGTAACTCCCAGAATCCAACCCACAAACCAGAACATCAAAGCTGCTAATACAAACTGGAGGTAGGAAGATAATCCCTGTTTCTTCTTGCCCATCCTAAATGTTTTCCACATTGGTGCATTTATTGTCAGGGATATTGGAACTACTTCATTTTTTTTTATTGGCAAAGATCAAGAGAGTCTTTTATAAAATGTCTCGTTAAGCTGCTCCTCATTGAGAAAATCAGTTTTATAGTGTTTCTGTGGTTCACTCCTACCACTTGGTTTTAGAGCAGGACTCACCTGAAAAAATATCATTAAGAGGAAAAAATATTCTTTCAAGCATGTTTTATATGGATACATTTTGTTTCATTGTTAATTATTCTAATTCTAATCTTTGTGGATAGATGTAGCTAAAATGAACTTGGTTCTTGCATTAGAAATGAGATGTACTGCTCTGAATTGTAGTTCTGCCTCTTAGAAACTGACTCAAAGCTTTGCTCCAAAAGAGCAATTTTGTTACTTGCTGGAGCCTATAAGGAAGGTCTTAATGTGCTATAGATACCATCCATAGTTATGCTACATGGCCCTAGGTCAGAATTTTAGTCAATTCTTAAATCATTTCTTCTACCTTTACCCCCCAGTCTAAAAGCCTCATTTCAGTTTGCTATAGATCAGCTACTGCATGGCCTTGCTGCATGGTCCTCTGAATAGCCCAGATTACCTGGCTGTGACGGTAACCATCAGGTGTTGATAAAGGGACTTTTTTCCATGACTTTGCTGATCTCATCCCCACATTTTGATATTGAATTGGGTTTAAAATTAAGCCGATGAATTTTATTATCAATAAATCTATTATTAATCTATCAATAACTCATTATTGATTAATAAAAAAAGCCCACGGATGAACCTGACATAACCTCAAATAACATAAACAACACTGTGAACCTTCATGTTAGGACTGAAAATGTAGGCTTTGTGTGAAACACAGATCACAGAGCTCTTTGGATGAATGCAGATAATTCTCTAGGAATTAAGGTCACATATAGGTAGAAGTGAGACACCAAGAGGTCGAATTGAATGAGTAGGCCTGGCATGCTTAAAGTCCCTTGAAGGAAGAAGTTTCTTTAGGAACTGTCCGAAGTGCTGAATTACCCAGGGCTTTAAATCAGTTAATCCTGCCTGAATTCTTCCAGTTGTCTGAAATTTAACATTCATGGTTTCACTCACCTCTCATACTAGTTGTCTGCCTCAACCTGTGTTCTGAATGTCATTATTAACTAATCCTGTGTTTCCTGAGCTGTGCCTAAACTTACTTCATTTGATTCACCTACTGTGATCATCCACAGCTGGGTTCCAGAATAGCACTTCCATTGGAACATCTGGTTCTTGTGCTTTTAAAATAAAGCTATTTTTCTATCTATTGAAAATGTCATTGATCCTAAAGTTAATTTTTTTCTTTAAGTGGACATAGGCTCAACTGTAATATTGTCTCTCTTTTTAAGAGGTCCAAATCAAGGCCAGCAGGTTATTTGGGCATCTGACAGAATACAGTACAAATACAACATTTACCCTCATCTTAATGATGAGGCTTCTCCTAATCATGGGCTCTAATATATATGTATATGGACATGAGCCTACTGCAAACAGCATACCTAGTTTCTTAAACAATTTTATTAAGGGAACTGTGAAACTCAAGTTTTTTCACATTTGTACACAAAGCAGTGGTGTAGCATATAGTATCCTATAAAAATTTAAGTATTCATTATAAATAATTTTCAAGCAAAATAAGCCAAGCATTCCTATGATGAGAGAAGATATACAACAAATTTTACACAAATCTGTTTCATTTTACTAACTAAAAAACGTCAGCTTTTTTTTAGCATGACTTGATGCATTTATTATTAAAATTTTGAATCTCTATTCTCAATCAAGATAGCACTGGGTGATAAAGAGATACTCAATCCAAAGAAAATCATTATTGGCACCATAAATAGTCTTGAGAAATATCATTCTTCTGTCAGTTCAGTTTCTACCCACCGAAATATAAATAATATTTCTTGAAGGACAAATCAATGTTTAAATTGATGCTAAGATTTTTGTCATTTCAGCAAACTGAAATGAGATAAAATTTCATTTTCCCCTTTGCTTGCATACCATTACAAGAGAAAATTTTTACTATGTAAGTAATAACCTCCGTAACAGCAGTAGACTCTTGGAGCTTGCAGTTAAAAAGGTCCAGCTGTTTTTACATATCCAAGTTGTAACATATTTTAAGTACCTTTTTCTCTCAAAAGAGACTAGAAGAAATGACCCAAGCAAATAATTAACTCATTTAATGTTATCATGGAAATTATATAAAATTATTAACTTAAAGACTAACATCAAGGAAAATGAAATGACTTGCTCTGTTACCTTAACTACAACATTAACCAGTTTATTGTTTCTTCTGTATGTTTTTTGTTCAGTTGTAGCTGAAGGGAATAGAAACAATCTTTTTGAGGGGTGCATAATTAAAAGAAGGCCAATATTCAGGAACAAAGAACTCACTTCGTTGACTCTTTCACAAACCATAATATTATTTTGTAAAACCTAAGGTTCAGAAACTGTGATGTTCATGGTTTAATTCATTTTCCTCTAGCTCATATCTTTAATTACAATAATTTTCTAACTCTTATACACATCCTTAGTGATTTTTTTTGTTTTGTTTTTAATTGGAAAATAGTAATTGTATATATTTATGGGGTACACTATAATGTTTCAATATATTTGTGTATTGTGGAATGATCAAATCGGTTAATTAACATATCTATCACTACAAATACTTATTGTTTCTTTGTGGTGAGAACATTTAAAATCCATTCTTTTAGCTATTTTGAAATATACAATACATTGTTACTAACTATAATCACCATACTGTATAATAGATCACCAGAATCTATTCCTTCTAACTGAAACGTTGTACCCTTTGACCAGTATCTCCCCATTTCCCATCCTCTACACCCCCGACCTCTGGTAACCACCATTCTACTCTCTTCTTCTGTGAATTTAACTTTTTTAGATTTCAGATATAAGTGAGATCATGCAGTATTCTTCTATCTGTGCCTGGCTTATTTTACTCAGCATAATGTCCTCAAGGTCCATCCATGTTGCAAATGACAGAATTTCCTGTCTTTTAGAGGCTGAATAGTATTCCATTGAAATATATACCACATTGTTCAAATCCATTCATCTGTTGATGGGCAGTTCAGTTCTTTCCATTTTTGTCTGAAACAAATCGAAAATTCACCACGAAAAATAAAAAATCATTCCCCTCATTGAGTGGGAAGAAAATAAATTCATGACTTCAAAAATTGTCCTTATATTTCTCTCCACTGCTTTGACAAAGCCTTATTAACCCTTACTGATTGAGTCAATATTTTCAAACCCTCTGAGCTGTTTTTCTGAGTTGACAAAAACTGGATGACAATATTGATAATAAATATTTCATAATTCTGATGTGCATATTGCTACAAATCTGAATATGTATTATAATATATTCACTGTATCTGACAACTCCATGACTTTCAAAGACAGTAAATGTACTCATTCTATAAGAGGCACACAAGAGAGTCTTGATGAAATTGATTACAACAGTCCTTTACATGAGATCCCAAGTTTTTCTGAAATAATATCATCATAGTGATGAGCAATGGCTCTTGCATGTTAAGTCTTAGATTTAACATATAGGCCTTTCAAAAGCAAAAGTTTTATTTACCCCAGTCATTCTCAGTGGGTGCCCTTCCTGTCACAAGTTTTTCAGAGACTTGTTACACAGATCAATGATTTGAAAGCTGTAACCTAACATCCTACTCTACAAAAGTCATTTTTGTATCTGAATTTAAAATCTGAAAAGGAAAACCTCCTGAGACATTCTTTTCTTATATCTTCTATACCCCTAATCTGAGAAACGGAGCAGACTAGAATCTAGTTGACCTCAGGTCTGTTATTTCTCTCAGGGAAGTAGAAATCATCCAAAATGGAAAAAGCAATGGATGTAGGTGGTTTTATGAATTGTTTTATAAACTGCAGCTTTTATTCAGACTATGCACAATAACAATATCTGAAACTTTGAAACCTCAATTTATGATGCTGTGAAGTAGACAGACATACCAAGTGGCTTATTTGAAAAATTATGAAATAAATATTTCTCAAAAATACCCTGCTGCCGTCTTTAAAAGCAATCATGTTATAGAAGATTCATACCATATGAAAGCCTCTCCTTGCTGAAGGCTTGGGAACTCTAGTTATTATGGCAAATCATTCATAGCACTAGATTAAAATTTAATATGCTGTAGCTGTCAGTCACTCCTTAAATAATAATTAGTTCTTTCTCTGAGATCTGTTATAAGCTGTATCTATATGTAGCAACCAGATAAAGTTTGGATCAATTGGTCAACATATTGTGTCTATATAGGACTGTTTCCATGAAAGGGAGTTGCAAATGTGAAATTTTAGGGAACAGTAAAAGGCACAAATTGATTTTAGTTATTAATTATAACAAAATGGAAAGGTTGACTTATACTGTCTTCAACCTATTTATATTAGCTACACTGGCCTTCTTTCTATTCTTTGAAAACAAATGGCGCATTCCTACCCACATAGGATCTTAAAATTGTCATTTTATTTTCTTGGACTATTTGTCTTTAAAATATCCACGTTCCTTTTTCTCACTTTATGATATTTATCCAAGCATCATGTCTTCAGGAAGCTCTTCCTTGACTACCTTGTATAAAATCACACTTGCTGTCATTTTCTATTCCCTTCCCATGATTTATTTTTATTTATTGCACTTATTATAACTGACAATATAGTTTGTACCCATTTGTTTATTGTCAGTGTCCCCCATTATTATATAAACTCCAAGAGTTCAGGAAATTTATTTGGATCACTGCTAATTCTCAAGCTTAAAATGATCTCTAATAATTGCTCAATAAATGAGGGTTAAATGAATGGATGAATACCTAAGTACCTTCCTCTAAACGAACAGTGGGAATCCCTCTACCCCCACATAGAGATTCAGGCTGGCCTAAGACTCTGGGACACATCTACTTCCTAGTTCAAAATGTGCTCTAGGCCAGTAGTTTGGGCTGCAACATCAGTTTGGTCTTAGAATCTGGAACTGGGTTAACCTTACATCATAAATTTAATAATTTTGTTCTTGTCTTAATTCTTATGATTAACTTTGTGGGTCCCTGTTCAGAGCACTCATGTCTGTTTCTCTCTCGCTTTATCCAGAATATAGTTCTTATCTTGCTGTGGCCATTCCCACGGTCTCTTTTTCTCTACACTAATTTATGGTGTGCCAAATCACTCAAACTCAAAACCTAGTAGACTTAGTCAATGAAACTATATCCTCAATCAACCCACCACCACCAAAGTTCTAAGTATTGTGCCACCTATGGATTAATGGTAATTACCCCTCCCTGTAATTTCTGTTTTTCTTTATGCTATCTTTATTTTTTCCCAAAAGAGTTATAAAAATGTCCTTGATTTCTCTGCCTTCAGTACAGAAAGCCAGTGGAGAGTAGTAGAACAAAAGTAATGAGATCAAACCTATGGGAGAGGTAGAAAAGTCTTGTGATATATTGGAAAATATATAAAATCAGAAAATTATTTTAAAACAAAGGAACCAGAATATGTGTTTTTCTCACTACAGAAAGGTAAGGATTTGTATATAATGTGGACATGCGGTATTTGGAATTTATTAGGTACTTCATTGACATTTTCTGGCTGGTTTTTGTTAAACTCTAAGGAAGCATAAGTTTGTTTATTCTTAGATGAAATAAAAATAGAAATGAAATTTCGTCAATTAATTGTTTGCTGCTAAGATTTCTACCTCCACCTTACTCTTCTATTTTTTTTTCCTTTTACATTAGAATGACTTTAAATTTTCTTATATGAAAGTTTGATTCCTTTCACTAACTGGTTAATGGGTAAAATGACAAACTTGAAAATACATATTTTAAATTCGAATATCAGTGGTAACCCAAATACTTAACATATGGAGTCAATAAGGGCAAAATTTTTTTCTTTTTTTTTTTATTTCAGCATATTATGGGGGTACAGATGTTTAGGTTACGTATGTTGCCCTTGCCCCCTTCTCCCTCCCTAAGAATAAGGACAAAATTTTAAACAATATACATTGGGCTCACATTGAGATAATCCTGATGATGGTGGGTAAAAATAGAAGGAACAAACTTGAGTTGAAATTTTCTAGTGAGTTTTCTTCTCGCCTACTTCCATGCAATATCTGAAGATACTACAGCAAGGGACATTCATTTGGCTAGAACAACTTGCCCTTTGGCACTGGCATCCGACATTGGAGGATGCCATTTCCCAAAGGGATCTGTTCCCTCTGAGCTGGACCACAGGAACAGAAAGGCTTCACCAGGCCAGGCCCCTCAGGATCATTGCTGGGAGGATTAGATATTCCCTATTTCTGCTCCTGCTCTCTAAGAATGAGAGAAAACTTGCAAAGAAAAGTTTTCCAATGCAGTTCTCTGGTTTCCCTGGAGATAAAACAAGTGTTATTATACCTGGGGTAAAGTGTAACCCATTGCAAATAGGGCAGCTGCTAACATTTTTACCTTCAAGAATATCCAGGAATACTAATTTTAAAATAGTATTACAGGTTAGACAATTTTAACTACTCTCCTCCCTCCTCCCCTATCCCCCTTTAATTTAATAGGAGTCTCATTATAGGAAAATGTAGCAACAAATTAGAAGAGAATGCGTGCAGTGGTGTATGTGGGGTAGGGACGTGTGGGGATGGAGACTCCTGGAGACAGGCACACTGGCAGCCTGACAGAGATAGAGGACAGGGAGAAAGTACAAAAAGTGTACAGAAGAAATGTGAAAACTGAGTTGTCTAGGGTCATTTGCTATAGTGAGCGCTCATCAGTATGCCAGAGGACAGCAAAGTATTACAACCTAGCATGGCTATTGATTTTCCTAATAATAACCCTTAGCTATCCAGAAAAGGTTAAGTTATATGCAGAAAGGTAATATTTGAGAAAGATTTCCTTCAAAGGTGATTAGAATTTAAAAGTTTGGACTTCTGGAAGGGAAAAACTAGAATATTCACCTAAATAGAATACCACATTCTCTGAAAATGCCAGGCAAAGAGGATGCATCTCTTGGTAAGAAATATTTTAAATATCTTCTATTTAGAAACAATTTATAATATATATTAAAATTTATATTCAAATTAAGATTTTACCAAATTGTCTCAACAATTAATTTAGAAATGTATTCTATAAATGCAAACAAATCTGATGTTCTTTATGCCTAAAACCATCTAAACATATATCAATGTATTTTTTAAAATGTCTAGATAGTTTCCAATTATAATGAATCTGGAAACCTCATATTCTTTAGCCCCAATAATGTAAACTTTTGTGTTTTTTTTTTTTTAGTTAAAAATCTTGTATGTAGTATATTTGCAAAACAGCTAATGAATGTGTTAGATTTAAAATAGATCTATGAAACTATTGGTACATTACCAAATTGTTAAAATTAGTATATTAATAAAATGAAAATTTACAAGTTTATCCATTTTTTTTCTAAATCTCAGCATAATAGTATGTTGTGTTTTTTTTGCCAGCAATTTTTGGAACACTCACCTGTTCTCGAGGTGTCTTAGGAGTGATAGCTACAGGCCACTTTCTTCAAAGCCTATGTTTACCGTTTACGTCACTGTCTTGGATTATTTCCATGAAAAATCTGCATTCACAGTGTGTTGTATATACTCATTTTAGGAGCAAAATACATTAATCCAAAGTTAAAGATATTTTGTCCCATTATATTATCACATTTTTAATTTATGTCCATGGCCCTACTTTTGTAATAACCTTCCTTTTAGTACTCTCCTTGTTTTTTTATTTTTTTCTGTTAATATTTAACTCCTGTTACATTTTCATTTTCTCACAATTTAAAATATTTTCTTTTTATTGATCTTTTGAGTGTTTTGATTCTACCAAAAACTCACTGGCATATGCTTTCTTTATTCTTGTTTTGTTTATCCTTTGCTTTCTTCTGAGAATTGGGAGTCCTATGTGGATTCTCTACTATATTTCAATTTTGTATCCCATAAAGCTGCTTCTTTTAGAAAATGCTGCATTTTATACTTCAGTTGATCTTATTTCTTAGTTCTGGCTCTTATATTTTAATACTTTTTTTCTGTAGAGCTATAGGGAACAACAATGAGAATAATGGAAATGATATTTACAAATGTACCCACAAGGCAATGGCTTGCTGTTGAATACAGAGAAAATGTAGCTAACATGATTGTGTAAGAAGCAACACTGTCTTAGAAATGGTTACCCTGAATATCCACACTTTACATCTTATTCAGTAAATCCAATGTTATATTGGCATCTTCTCTGTTAGAAAATGGGTCCTAAATACATTTGTCTGAAATTTGTGTGAATAGAACTCATCATTTAAATTGACATTTTATTTTATTTCTCTTCATCATTTAATATCCCTTGGAGTTTAGAAAATATGTCATTTTCCTCTTTTATTCTTCTTTATTCTTCAAATGCCCTTTTATCAAGGGAGGCCTTTTTAGTAATTAGGAGGCTGGTGAAGGAAATAAAAGTATTTGTCTCTGAGTATAAGGGTATTGCATTAACAAGAAAAAACAATGTGCATTGTTTTCATTTATTCTTTTTTTCCTATTTTATTTTTTAATTTAAAATTTTACTTCATTTCTAAAACAGCTCCTGTTAATACTCATTTTCATTTTAGCCAGTTACATTTCCTATATTCTTGTTGCTTCTAGTTTTTTATTTCTTGGATATCTTTATAATTTTTTTTCTGGTTAATTCTATCGTATACAATTTGAGAGCACATTTGCTTCTTGGTAGACTCCTACAACTTCTTCTTGTATAATAGAATTGGACTCAAGAAATATTAGTTATTTAATACAACTGTTTATATTCCTCCAATATAGGTTTCCAGTTACTCAAAAGTGTTTTTGCTTTTCATGTTTCATTTAAACTTTATACAACTACTAATGAAAAAAATGCATCCTAATGACATTTATGTTTCAGAAATAATAGTAGAGGTAGGGATCACATAGGAAAGTAGAAATGTATTTCTAAGAGTAAATGAAGGTAGATCACAGCTGCCTTAAAATAAAATGTTGATCAAGAGTTTATCAAAGGTAACAAATACATTAAATATGAACATGAAAATATTGAGACAGAATGAGAAGCTGGAGTTTGGACTGTGAACAGAAGCTTCTGGGGCTGGTGTGGCAGTCAGGTTACTAGAGGGAGAATGAGCTTTGACAGGCCTTGCTAACACAGGGTGGATTCAGGTTGTAGAACAGTCATTTATAACCTTTTTTTCTGGCAGTCCACTTTCAAGTATAAGAATTGCTGGCAGTGCACTTGAAGGAATTAAATATAGCCACAATACTGCACCGTTCAGAGATGGGTTATGGTCTAATGGAGTTGTTTTTATCCCAGGCTGCACCTGTGTCTTTTAGGAAGTTTTGATCTCTTTGATGTCAGCTAAGCCATGCACTGGAATAGAATCTGTTCTTACTTGCAGCAGAAACAGTACTTTCTACAGATGTATTAAAATGCAGAAGATAGCCAGTGGAGGGTTGCAGTGCTCCAGGTAGGGAATCACTGTGACCTAGAGGAAGTCAGAATTCTTGTCCAAATATGTGACAGAGGCCTTAGAATCACAAGTACCAATGCTAGTTTTGGATTTGCCATGAACTCAGTGTTGGATGTTTACTAAGAGGGCTCTAGGATAACATGAGCCCTGTATTTAAATGACTGATGAATCATGCATGATAGAGAAATATGACTTGTTCTGAATGACCTTAAGGATTGGAACAAGGACAATAATAGATAAAGAGAGAAAGATTGTGGCTTGATATAAAGAAATGCATTACCATAGCCAGAGCTGATGAAATAATAAATTGAATGCCTTGGTAAGTAGTTGCTTGGGTTGCCAAACATGGACTAAGAGCTCTCTTGGCAGAGTAGTTCTAAAGAATACACATACGAATAAACATTTAGACTGATTAACTACAACATCAAAAGCTGTATCAGACTTGATGCTTTGCATACACTATCTGTAATTCTCACAATGTTTCTTCAACAAAAGTATTATGTTAACCATTTTTACAGAGGAAGAACCTGAAGCTCAAAGATGTTATTAACCTGAAAGAAGTCTCTCAGGTAGTAAAAGTGGCAAAGTCGAAATTGCTTCCAGCCTTCTTTAACACACAGTCTGTGCTTGGAAGAACCATTTCCCATTAGAAAGGTATTCAGTCAACTTAAAGCCTAGTTTTTCCCTTATTTCTGTTTCCACAACTGGATGAGTAATTCCAAGTCTCTGCTATTCTGGTTATGCCTCTGTGACCTTCAATTTCCTTCCAACTGTGGTATCCCATCATTCTAAACCAATGTTTCCTAAAATGTGCTTAGCAGAACATAAGACATATGAAATTCTACCCCCTAAAGAGGGAGGAAACATTCTGAGATCAAACAAGGTTGGAAAATATAAATACCACCTGCTATATTCTCTTTGGAAAATTCATATACAAATGTGCATTTTAAAGTTTTGAGAAGTCCTATAATAAAGAAGCCTGTTTAAATTTGTGTTACCGGCATTTTTCAAACTTCTTAAACCATGGAATCAATTGTCATAGAACTCTATTAACATCTACCCAGAACCTGTGTTGTTCTGGAAGATAGTATCATTCAACCCCTTGGGTCTCCATTGTGTTCCTTGTAAAGTGGTTGAGCTGGGTACCCTTTAAGGGTTCTGCCGGCACTATAATGTGTAATAATGATTTCTTATCCATACAGCCAACTCTGCCTCAGGTTGTCACTAGGACTCAGCATCCAGAAACCTCACCAAGTCAGCTTGTCCTCCCCCAAGGCCAGTCAACCAGCAGTCAGACAGCAGGGGTGATAACAAGAACAAAAATGGTTTTGTCCCCAAATCCTACTGTATACCTACTGTAGTTTTAGATCAATTTTCCTGAAATTTCTCTTTGTGTGATTTAAGGTACCTAACATCCATTTAACCCTCCCCTCTAAAACAATATTTTATTACACAAATCAACATAGGCATAGCAGGGATTAAAGAATATTAAACTGGAAATTTCAAGTGAGATACTAGGATACAATAGAGTAAACAATAACAGCAATAAGAAACCTTTATATAGAGATTATTATGAGCTAGGCTTTGTTTTAAGCTATATATATTATATATACATATATTACATATACATATAGATTATATGTATTATATATATTCATTTAATTGCTTCAAAAACCCTGTAAAGTGATACCATTATTGTCTGTATTATGCACATGAGGACACTGAGACCCAGGGGGGTAAACTAACCAGATCTCAAAGCAGTTAAGGGGCAGAGGGATGGCATGGAAGTGCAGGAGCGTGTGAAATGGGGAGAAAGTTGTGAAGAGGATTGATGTCTAGAAAGTTGTGCTGTGACTCCACCTGCACCACAGTGAGGAGCTGAAGGGTAGTTAGCCCTTTACCTCAGATCGACAGAGGGGCTTAGTAGGTGCCCCCTTAGGATGTGGCCAGGAGACCTGTGTCTGTGTCAAGCCTAAGAAATCAAAGGCTATGGGGATGGCCTGAGTGGCCTATGATAGCTGAACAAAGGAAATTAACTCGCTCTCTCAGCCTGTTGGCTCAGTGCTGCGTGTCTCATGGTCCATATGGGAAGCACATTCAAGAGAAGCCAATGTGGAGTTATCTCTTGTCCTCTTTAGGGAATCCTATCTAAAAGCTGAGAGTGGCCGCATCATGGTGGACTGGGGAGAGCCAAGCTGAGGCAGAATAGGCCAACAAGCAGGGCACCAGAGGTGGGACGCTGCCAGCCCAAAAGCATTCAGAGCTCTTATGGGTGTGTGTACCACATCTGAAACTCAAATTGACCGTGAGGATGTAACGCAGGGCACAAAGGCATCTGCTACCCTTTCGTTATATAAGCAGAAAAAAAAGTCATTGGGCCAGTATTTTGTACATCACAGAATCAAAGAAAATCTAGAGAACTAGGCTCTGAAAAGACTAATCAAGGAAAATCAAGCAACTAAACCACCACCAAGGTCATAGGGTAGAGTGGATCTTTTCCTATTATTTAGTTTTTAACACAAATCCCTCTCAATGCAATGCAGTACTTTTTTAAAAAAAAAAGCCTCTCATTTTTTTCAGTCAGATGATTTCTAATGAGATAGACTATATGGTACAGTCTTCATACAAAGGAAGAACTTCATTAAGTTACCTCCAACTTCTGACAACTACTAGCCCTGGAAACTGGGCCCTACCACTGGACCATGGCCACTGGATAACGGATACCATTCCCGCCTTCTCTGCGTCTTTAGGTCAATTACTCCAGATTCAAAGTCCTTGGCAAGAGTATCTGATTAGCTAACATTAGGTCACATGACTGCATGCTAGCTGCCAGACATCAGGGTGATATTTTCTCTCAGACCTCTGCAGAGGAAGCCCCCGTCTCGTAATACTCACACAGTGGTGAATTCCTCAAACAGAAGGGAAAGGTTAAGGTGCTGGACAGACAATAATATCTATCTGTACCACTAGCATAATAGGAAGAGGTACACGGCAAAGGACAACGTCCTTGTAGAAGTTATGTTCAAAAAGCAATGGCATTTGGTTTATTATTGTTATTATAATTCCATTAGGATCCAGGGGCTTGCCAGGTCTTAGAAAATTGGTGCTACATTTACAAATATGTATAGAGAAAGGAGTATAAATTTAAAATTAGAAATGGTGAGATCCTTTTTTATGGAAGAAATAGCCCACATATATGAAAAACAGATACAAAGAAAGCAGAAAATGTAAAGAAAATTATGGGAGGGGGATGGTAAACAGAATGCAAGGGCATGTAAACTGCAAGACAAGGGGAAATTTTATAGAGCACTTTAAATATATTTTAAAACTTTACTGATGCCATAAAATTCAAACACCAAACCTGATTCTTTGTCAAAAGTAGGCCATCACATGCAAAGATAAATTAAATTTAGTTGTAAAATAGAAACCAGAAGTAAACCAGGGTAACATTTCAGAGAATTTTCACACAAATAACATTTTCAAAAACATTTCAAAAACTAGCACACAATGAAAAACATTTTAGAGAAAATAGTGCAGATATTGGAATGCTTATATCTGTCACCCTCTCTCTTACCTCTTCCTGGTTCTCCTCTCCTCATATCATCTTTGACTATTCTGTCTCACCTTTGCTTACACTTATGGCTCTGCCTGGCCTCACAAAGTTGGAGTCTTAATTATTTTTTTTTTTTCACAGTCCCCATAGACACCAATCAACTGACCCCTAAAATCTGCATCTCCAACACAGACTTAGTTCTTGGGTCTAACCATGTATATATCCTCCATCTGGATTGACCTTCAAGAAAACATAAACCACCATTCTCCTAAATTGAGCACACCATCTCCTAAAAACTATATTCCCAATCACAGTAATTGTCATAGCCATTTATACAGCTGCCCAAGCCAGAAACCTGGGAGTCATCCTTGATTCCCCACAACATTCGAATAATTATGAGATCTTTCCAAGTTTACCTTCAAAATGTCTCCTTAATGTGCTCCCTCTTACCTATTCCCAATGTCCCTGCTGTAAAGTTCATATTCTCATCATTTCAGATAATAACAAGTGTCGTTACTGGTTTTTCTCTCTTGATGCTAGAGTGACCTTTCTAGTAGCTAAATCTAATCACTAGTTCTCTGTTTGAAGAGCTCCCCATCAACTTATCCATGAAATCCTCTGTATGCCAGAGAATTATATGCCACCCCCCTCCACCCTGGAAGCCATTTCAACAACTTCTCCCCAGCAAATATAGGTACTTGAATTTCCTCTAAAATATTACATTAGTTCACATCTTCATGCCTTTGTGCTTGTATTCCTTCTTTCCTCCTTCCAAATTCTGCTCAGTGAAATTCTGTTCATCCCCAGACAGACTTCAGTATATTCTATATTCTGTGCCTCCAATAGTCTTCATCATAGTAATTATAGAATTATAGTATTTTGGTTGGCAGTTTTTTGTCTCTATACTGGACTTTTTAAAATTTTATTTTATTTTTAATTTCAGAATATTATAGGGATACAAACGTTTTGGGTTACATACATTGCTTTTGTATCATTTGAGTTAAAGTTGTAAGTGTGCCCTGATAATGTACATTGTACCTGCTATGTGTGAATTTACCTACCACCTCCTCCCCTCTGCTTGGTTTCTGTTGAATTTTACTTCCATATGTGCCCATGAGTGTTGACCCATCAGTTCTAATTTAATAGTGTGTATATGTGGTGGTGGTTTTTCCATTTTTGCAATACTCCACTTAGAAGAATGGTCTCCAGTTCCATCTGGGTTGTTACAAAAGGTATTAGTTCAACATTTTTTTAATATTTCTCCCATTCTGCAGGTTGTCTATTTGCTCTTTTGATTATTTGTCTGTACAGAAGCTTTTTAATTCCGTGGTATACATACAGTACATTTTATTAATCCACTAGTGTATTGATGGGCACTGGGGTTGATTCTATATCTTTGTGATTGTGAATTCTGCTAAAATAAGCATTTGGGTACAAGTGTCTTTTTGATAAAATGACTTTTTTTCCTTTGGATAAAACCCCAGGGGTGGGATTGCTGGATCAAATGGTCAGTCTGCTTTCAGTTCTTTGAGGTATCTCCATACTACTTTCCACAGAGGTTGTATTAGTTTTAAGTCCTACCAACAGTGTGTAAGTGTTCCTTTCTCTCCGCATCCATGCCAGCATCTGTCATTTGGGGGTTGTTTGATAAAAGCTATTCTCACTGCAGCTAGGTGATATCTCATTGTGGTTTTGATTTACATTTCCCTGATGATTTTGAGCATATTTTCGTATGTTAATTGGCCATTAGTCTATCTTCTTTTGAAAAGCTTCTGTTCAGGTCCAACTTTTTGTGGGGTGGTTTGATTTTTTTCTTGCTGATTTGTTTGAGTTCTTTATAGATTCTGATTAACAGCCCTTTATTGGTTATATAGCATACAAATATTTTCTCCCATTCTGTAGGTGTCTGTTTGCTCTTTTGATTATTTGGCTGTACAAAAGCTTTTTAATTTAATCAAGTCCCATTTGTTAATTTTTGTTGTTGCTGTGATTGTTTTGGGGGTCTTCTTCATAAATTCTTTGCCAAGGCCTATATCTACAAGAATTATTCCAATATTTTCTTCTAGAATTCTTATAGTTTCATGTCTTAGTTTTAAGTCTGTTATCCATCATGAATTAATTTTTGTGAGTTATGAGAGGTACGGATCCTGTTTCAGTCTTCTATATGTGGTTATCCAATTTTCCCAGCACCATTTATTGAACAGGGATTCTTTTCCCCAGTGTATGTTTTTGTGTGCTCTGTCAAAGATCATATGTCAATGTGAGGATGTGTTTATATCTGAGTTTTCTGTTCTGATCCATGGTCTATGTGTCTGTTTTTATGTCAGTACCATGCTGTTTCGGTTACTATAGTCCTGTAGTATAGCTTGAAGTCTGGTAAACTGATGCCTCTTGAATTCTTCTTTTTGCTTAAAATTGCTTTTGCTATTTGGGCTCTTTTCTGGTTTCATACAAAGCATAAAACTATTTTTTCTAGATCTGTTAAAAATGACGCTGGTATTTTAATGGTCATTGCATTGAATCTGTAAATCACTTTGGGTTGTATAGACATTTTAACAATGTTGTTTCTGCCAATCCATTAGCACGATATGTTTTTCCATTTGTTTACATCCTCTGCTATTTCCTTCCTCAGTGTTTCATAGTTCTCCTTGTAGAGGTCTTTCACCTCCTTGGTTAAATATATTTCTAGATATTTTATTTTCTTTGTTGATATTGTAAAAGGTATTGAGTCTTTGATTTGATTCTCAGCTTGACTATTGTTGATGTGTAGAAATGCTACTGATTTGTGTACATTGATTTCATAACATGAAACGCTGTTTATTTATCAATTCCAGAATCTTTGGGGATTTCTAGATATAAGATCATATCACCAGCAAAGAGTGATAGTTTGTCCTCATCTTTCCCCATTTGGATACCCTTGATTTCCTTCTCTTGCCTAATAGCTCTGGCTAGGTCTTCCAGCAACTATGTTGAATACAAGTGGTAATAGGGGGCACCCTTGTCTTGTTCCAGTTCTATGCTGGACTTTTAAATTCCTGGTACAGTTAATGGCAAATAAGAGGTACTCAGTGAATCTTTGCTGCATAGAGTGGTTAAAGAATATTTCACTGTGTAACTTTATATGTTAATAAGTGTTACATCTGTATATTTCCCTTCAGAGTGTCATGTTCCAATGTTTACTTCTCAGTGAATAACTCTTTATCCAACCAGTTGCCTAAATTAGAATGCTTAGAGTCACTCTTTTTTTTTTCCAGCATATTATGGGGGTACAGATGTTTAGGTTACGTATGTTGCCCTTTCCCCCGCCCCAAGTCCAAGCTTCAAGTGTGTCCATCCCCCGGATGGTGCACATCGCTCTCTTTGTGTATGCATATTCCCATCCCCTCCTCCCCCTCTCCCCCCTGCCCAACATAGAATAAATGTTATTCTTATTTGTGCACTTACATGTTGATCAGTTAATACCAATTTGATGGTGAGTATATGTGATGCTTGTTTTTCCATTCTTGGGATACTTCACTTAGTAGAATGGGCTCCAGCTCTATCCAGGAGAATACAAGAGATACTAGATCACCATTGCTTTTTGTGGTGAGTAGAACTCTGTGGTATACATATACCACATTTTATTAATCTATTCATATATTGATGGGCACTTGAATTGTTTTCACATCTTTGCAATTGTGAATTGTGCTGCTATAAACATTCTAGTGTAGATTTTTTTTTTTATAGAAGACTTTTTGTTCCTTTGGGTAGATGAACTTCTTCATTATAAATGTAAGCTCCATAAGGGATTTGTGTCTATTTTGTGCACTGCTGTTTCCCGAATTCCCAGAGTAGTGTGTGGCACATAGAATATGCTCACTAAATATTTGTTTAATGAATGAATTAACGTTCATTAGGATATTTGTATGTGTGAGAGGGGAGATGAAAAGATTGAGTATGAGGATAAAAGGCAATCAATAAATTAAGCAAACAAATCAGTAATAAAGTGGAGACCAACTCCTTCACATGATCTTTAAAACCATCCAGGTTCTAGTTTGAATCTATCACTGGAGCATCACATTTCCAAATGCCCTCCCTGCCCATCAACTTATTTCAGCCACCTGTTCCCAGTTCTTCAAATGCACCATGCTTTTTGCCACCTCAGGGCCATCCTGCCTAATGTTCTCTTTGTCTGAAGAACTTTTCCTGCCCATACTTCCCTCTTTTCAATAGTTCTTTGCCTGGTTAAACCCTATTTGTCCTTTACATACCAGATCAAGGACCATTTCTTCAAGAAACCTTTCCTAACTCCTTTAGTCTCTAGTGCTGTCATAGAATCCTGGAATCCTGTTTCTTCAGAATATCTATATATCTTAATTTGTAATTATGAATTTGATTTTATGTTATATTTTTTAGTACCAGTGTACCTCATCAGTCTGTCAGTTCTACAAGGTCAGGAACTATTTGTTGTTTTGACCTTTATTATATTTCTCATGCCTAACATAGTACCTGGCATGCAGCAGGTATTCAACAGATGTTAACCCTTTGAATGAATGGGTCTCTTTACATGTTTCTTTGTAGCCTTTAAGAAAATAGAAATGTTATCTGCCAGAATACCCCCAAATCAAGAAAGCTTCATCCTTTGAAATTTTTAGTCCATTTCAAGGTCACCCTTCATTCAATGTGGCCTTCATATAGGTCTCATTATCTCATCATAAATGATATCAAGGACACCAGCCTAGATAAGATTTCCTCAGGATAGTCATCAAATGAGCCAGAAGGCAACAAAGACGTTAACTTAAGAGAAATCTCTATTAGAATATCTCTTTTCATTACTTCTTCCTTTAAGAGAAATATTTAAGTTAATTATGTACAAGAAAATTAATATTCCTTTTGCCTTTGAACCAGATCCTATGACTTCTTTAGCTCAAAATCTTGCAAAAGATTTAGTACTTTTTATTATCAGTTTTCTTGGTACTTCTCAGTGTTTCTGTCACTTTAATTGGAAAAAATATGAAAGGTCTTTGATGACTGAAAGAATGAGTCTCTACCTAGGAACCAGTGCCTGGGATTGCTTTTGTGTAAGGAGCTGGCTTTTCAAAGTCAGGGAAGAAAAGCTTTGATCATATTGCTCTTAAAATCACCATTACCTTTCCCCATTATTGTAATTCCTGTTTAATCAGTTAATTGCAACATTTTTTCCAAAGCTGAAAGCAAAAAATGAATGAAATCTGATAAACAAAGTCTATGTGATAATATGACAGATTTCTTTTGAAAATAATTTTACTAGCTTATATGTAGCTTTATTTTTTCTAATGATATATTTGATGGAAAAGGTTTTTCTATTTAAATGATCATAATCATAAAAAGCATTCTATGGGGAGATATTTTTCCCCATTTCACACAATCATATACATGGGTCTTTGCTAATGTGTCCAATCTTACATACGTCACTTTGCCAGCATTTACCTTCCCTTTCCTTTGTTTTATTTTTGTGAAAATGCTTTTAGATCTTTTAAAAAATGCCCTTAAATAACAAGAACATAGCAGTTCCATCTTGGTTTTGAGTATAAAGACTAAATCAAATGTTCTCAAGGATTTGGCTTCAAAGTGTCCAAGATAAGAAATATTAAAGTAAAGAAAAGGTATTTAATCTCTTTGGAATTATAAAATATGGAGGGAGTGAAAAAGGCAAAAGGTTATGTTCTTCCAGAGTTTGGGTTAAAAAAGCTAAAGTAGTAGAGTTAACTTTTGAAATCTTTAAAACAGTTGGGCAGTAGACCTGTCTATGTAACTTTGAATTGTGGGGCCGATTTTACTGAGGATTCCTCATGTTCAGATCTAATGGACTCCGCTAAGTAGGGCTGTGGCTTGCCTGTGTCGCAATCAAAAGGGGAAGGCAGCTTAATACTACCTGCCCATTTTACTGTGTGCACATGGGAACCACCACAAATGATACACAGACAATCCAAACTTAATATTTTCTGTGAATATTAATTTTTTGTTTCCTTAATGTATACACTTCAAAATCTGTTAATATGTCTCATTAGTTACATTGCAAAGTATAAAGATTTAGACCTCTTTGCTTTAAAAGAGGAATGTTGGGGAAAGTGACTTTTTAATCCTTGCCAAAAACATCCAGCCATTGAAATTTTACAAAGTTCATACATTACTCTATCCTCCAGTAGAAGTACAGAATTCGAATACCTTTGACAGGTGCTCCTAAACACTGAACAAAAACAGGATTTCTGCAATATCTCAAAGTAAACAACCTGGGATGAGGTAGACAAGACTTCTAAGATTTCAGACCTTTTATGTAAAATGTACAACATGCTAGTTCCCCAGAAGGTGAATTTCAGAAAGAAGGCTAAGAATATTATTGTGAAGAAAAAAATATTACAAATGATTACCAAATAACCTACATTTTCATATCTTTGGAACCATTAATAGGAATAGTTTACTGAAATACACATTTGCTTTACTCTAAAATGTGAGAGGGATGAATCAGATCCAAGAATTAGATTCACATCTTTCTGTATAGTATTGTCAGATAAATATATTTTACTTGTTTATTTTGACAAAGCAATATGACGAACATATTTTTAAAAGTCAAGTAACACAAAAAGACTTATTTATATTTAATGCAAGAGTGTCCTGCTATACCTGCCACCAACCCCCATTCTCTTTTAAGGCAATTATTCTCAACTTTCTTAGCAATTCATTCTGATATGCAGCTACATATTTACAGTAACATCTTTGTATTACTATTTGTTGATTTGTTAATTTTAGACATTTTACTTTGATTCTTAATCTGATTACTAGTCTAAAAAATATTTTAGCTCTTTTTTCCATTCATACACACCCACATAAATCCCCTCATGGACAATCATAATTTTTTTTTAAATTCACCCATCATTTATTTTATTATGATTATGTAAATATTATTCACTTCTGAAACAATGGCATATTAGGATTTTATATGTCCTTTTCCCCCATGAATTAATAATTGCCTCATTATTTGCTTAATTTCTAATTATGTATTGCTAAATTTCCCAAATGTAGAAATAATTTTATAAAATGCTGATGAATACTATTTTCTACACAAACACATAGGATAATTTATAAGTTATTTTTCCCCTTCTTGCTTCAATCTGTTGATCATTCTTTTCTATGACATCGTGTTTTTATTTCATGGAGAGAACACCTGTATTTTAAAATGTTTGTGGGTAACTCTAGGCAGCCTCTAGATTTCTGCTTTTTATTTTTGGTAAGTTTAGTCAACTCTCCATCTATATACTTTTTTCTAAAATTGTGTCATTTTCAATCTGCTATTCTTTCCCCTCCTGTTGTTTTCCTGAATCTTTATTCCTTTATTTAAAAATTCCTTTATTACCATTTTAGTAGGGCTTTGGAAATAAGAGAGGGAATAAAAATCCATGTCTTTATCCAAGTAAATTTAAAAGATTATTAAGATAATAAATTTTTTGAAAGTTGTGGAGATATTTACAAAAATACATCTTGTTTCATTGGTTTTTAAGAAGAAAAGAGCAAGGAAAAAATATTTTAAAAGATCAACTCTGAGGCATTGAAGAGCGAGGGTGGAACTCTGGGCATGCAGGCATTCTGCTTAAAGAATTCTGGTTCCTTCCTCAAGTTCCATAGATAGCTCTGTGTTCTGTATGGGAAAAGGCACAAGTCCAAAGTTTATATAAAAGGGTTTTTATGGCGAATGCAGGACTCAAAGATGCCCTGTGATATTCCCAGATAGGAATGGCAAACAGAAGAGTGAGGTCGTAACGTCACTGTAGGTGTGGATAATTTGGCCATTCTGTGCATCTTTCCAGCACCATGGTGGGAAGGACTCAAGATACCAAATTACAGAAGAATCTGTTACCAGGATACAGGAAGTGCTTGAAACCAGACAGGACACACTGCAATATTCTTTCAGAAGCCAGTGGTTCCAAATGACTCCTCTGACTTTACAGGCAAATGTTACTGTTTCCTGGAAGAGTAGAGTGAAAGAGACAGTTTCATTGTCTCTTTCATTGGGTAGTGATGAAAGTGTTTTTAAAAATCAGCATTTCTGACTTTATAAAAATGTTATGTTAGTTCAGACTTGTCTGTTTTATTCATCCTGGTCTTTCTTAGCTCCTGGATGCTAGATATTTCTTATAGAGACTGAGAAGTGGGATGAAACGGTAATCACTCCAGTGCATTAGGGAGGTTCTGTAAAGTAAATGTGGTTTACTTCACATGCTACATTATGAATGGTTTTTAAAAATTATTGTAGTAAGAACACTTAACATGAGATCTACCTTCTTGATGAATTTGTTATACAGTGTATAGAAATTTTTATGAAATTTTAATGACGGTGAAAATGTACCCTCGAAGTATATAAAAGTAGAAATGGATAATGAAAAAGTAGGAAATCAGATTTGTTGTATAATGAACATATTTTTAGAAGTCAAGTAACACAAAAAGGCTTATTTATATTTAATGACAACAGTGTCCTGCTATACCTGCCACCAACCCACATTCTCTTTTAAGGCAATCATTCCTAACTTTCTTAGCAATTCATTCTGATATGCAGCTACATATTTACAAATATTATCTTTGTATATATGTAGTTGTGGTTATATATATATACACACACACACACATGTACACCTTAGGTCAATTGCATTCATGGTCAGGTAAAGCTAAGAAGTATGAGGACAGTTTGTGTATCTCAAGAGTCCATCAATATTTAAACCATTTAATGATGTGCGAATGATCTCTGCCTTTTCCTTTATTTCTCTATTTCTTGTTTCATAGCCCAGGTTCTTTCATTGAACTCTTGTGGGTTAGGAAAACTATAACTTTTTAGTTTCCTGAATGTGGAGTTGAATGGGTTATCCACATTGTGCCTCTGACAGAATTTGAAATTAGTCAGAACTCAGTTGGCATTGGGATCCAAATCTAAAATTATTCACAAGATCCCCGAGGAATTCAACTTGTTATTTTTATGTAAAATATTGTTACAAAAAATCTATCATGTATCAAATAATCTGCAAAGTACACATCATAATGTTAAAAATAGCTAAATATGCAGTTCTTTTATTGGAGTATGCTCAGGAATTACTCAGAGCTATAGAATAAAATGTGTTGGATTTTATATAACTAGTTAAAGGCAGATCTTCTCTTCTGCCAATTTATTTTTCAGGTTTGTCTTTCCAGTTAGTCTCCACTCTACAAACAACCCAGGAGCAATTCCTGCTTAAGGAATTATTCCTCTAACTTCGATTGCATCCTAAAATAGCCATTTCTCTAATGTGGTAGTTCTCCAACTTTTATTCCCACTTTGAAACACAGGAGAGATACACTTACATGTGTAAAATGCCTGTACCCACCCAGATTCTGTCTGCCACACAAATTAAAATAGGCTCTGTACAAGTCTGTGGGAGCTAGATTATACTCCACCTCAACTAACTCCCTTATTACATGATAGACCCATGAGTGCTTCAGTTGTGATGCCCCAACTGAGAACTATTATTACACTATTGGACACTGGGTCAAGATCAGGATTTCTTGATGACATTTGACTGACAATCAGGTCTCTGGAAGTCATTGGTAAGAAGAAAGGACACCTTACTAGGCTGTCCTAATAACTTTCTAAAAGGTATTTTGGACATCACCTGCAATATGAATTTAAATCTTAAAGCAGTTGAGGTTTAAAACTGATAACAGCAAGAGCCTTCCTACAATGGTGGGCCTAATGAATACAGAGCTTTCACATAAAAAGCATAGGATTTAAAGTTAGAAGACTTAGATTCACCCATCACTAACTTTAAAAGCTCTTTTGCTCTGTTCCCATAGTACTTAGAATACATCCTTGAAAGATCCCTCACCACATTATGTGTTGGCTGGTTTTTCCTCTGGGATGGAAGATCTTGGGGCCAGAAGACTAATGCTGATCCTCTTGTATCCCCAGCATCTATCACTGGGTTGACAGCCAATATCTAAATAGAAAGGAGCCACACTTCATCCTCAGGGCTCCATTCCTTCTCTCTAATACCTTAACTCTCTGGTGTGGTATTTTCCCAGTTCTTCTCTCCCTCCCTCCCTTCCTTCCTTCTTTCTTTCCTCCATAATACAGATATTTATTGATCAGTTGTTCTGATCTAGGAACTGAGGATACGATAGTGAATAAGACAAAGTTTCTATTCTTTTGAAGCTTATTTTTTAATAAGGAAAATTATTTATTTCGATCCTGATTCATGCATATTTTTTTTGATCTCTATCCATAATCCACCAAAGGAGAGCTGAATTACAAAGGCACCCTGGTGTTATACTTCCTCTCTATTGGAAGAGTTCTAGGAACACACAAATTCTCTGACCCTTCACTCTACTCAAGAATATCTTAGTAGCTCTAACCTTGTGTACTCCCATCTAAGAGTCTACTAACACGTTCAGGACAACTGACGTCTCCTCTACTTCCCAAGATTCTGCTTTCCCTAACCCATTACCAAGTTTTGAATACCTCATCATAGATCCTTATATTTGTGTTTCTCATTCTCCATTGAAGTTTTGTGCTATACAATGATACGAATGAAAATAATTCTTATCATGCTGATCGTAGTGCTAAAATATGTCTGAACTGAGTGTACAGTTTTGAGGAAAATGGCATAGAAATCCAAAGAATCATTATGTTCTAGGTCAAATGCACATTAGGTATAATATCTCAGAAACTTGTTTCTTTAGAAGCTTAGGTAGCAGAGTGTAAAGCATAAAGTGCTTTGCTTTTGAAAGGTAGTAATTAAACTTGTTAGATGAGAGAGTAAACAGAAATCTCAGCATAGATAGTTTAAAAAAGAAAGATAATTTCAGAAAACAGTACAATTTCTTGAACATAATTTTATACTGAAATCAAATACCACTTTAAATTCAGGCACAATTAAATATTTGTCTTTACACAGGTTATATATAGTTTCACATTAAGACAATTTGTTTTTACTCTGACTTCAAGCAGCATAGCACCATGTTGGTAGAGAAAAAATATGGAAAATATTGTCCAAAGTCTCTAGCCAAATTAAACAGCACAGGATAGCAGAGAATAAGAATTAAATTGTAGAATCAGAGGACATTATCTAAAAAATGAGAAGCTTATGCCTGAGCTATATAGTTCATCCTACAAACTGATAGAAGCATTAAAATTCTGATGACTGCCTAAGAGGAGAAGAAATATATGTGAAATGGGATATAGGTAGATTACAAGAGAGGGTATTGACTAAGTATATACATTCCTGTAGTTTAGTTTAAGCCAGACACTACCAAACATCTGTGAGCATGTTAAAAATGCATTTTCTAAATACTCACTCACCCCAAACCCTTGAATATGATATATGTTTGGGAGATAAAATTAAGAATTTATATCTTTAGCAAGATATACCCTACCCTAAACTAACATTTCAGAACTGCAATTTTAATGCATTTTTTTTTCTAAAGCTATAGTGGAAACAAAATTTCTCAGACCTTGGACAAATTTTAGTCAAATGAAGATATGGCAGTTTGGGAACTACATAATATGAATTTGAATTTTTTAAAATGCCAATGTATGAAAAAATGTCTTTCGCTTACTCCAACGCAAGTATCTTTTGATTCGGTGTTGTACTGATAGACAGCAACCACCAAATAATACCATATGCACCCTCTGTTCCATCTGGAAGATAAACAAGAGTTAGCTATGAGATATACAATATTGATGCCTCCCTTTTGGTTAACAGGCTATTCTAGTTCTAAAACAAAAAGCCCAACAGTGTGTCCCCATTGTAAGTTTCCCTGCCTTTAGTCTATCTGCCTCTGCTCCACTACTGTCACCAGGCTGAGATGTCAGAAATGCATCTCCAGTCTTGTTACTTCTGTGTTTAATCCTGTCAGTGGCTTCTAATTGCTAAAGAAAAAGGAAATCAGTAATTTATAGCAAGGCACATGAGGGCCTCTTACGATGTGTGCAGCCTGTGCTCTGGCCGTCCTGAAGTCCTGTGAATTCCCTTACTGAGCCTGCTTTCTCAGGTCTCCAAATCATGGACCTGCATTTACTCCCCTGACAGGCTACGCAAAAATTCATCTGTTCATTACTCAGACAAATAGAATGCTGGAATTATATTTCCCTTTCTGTTTGGAATTTAAGGGTTTTTTGGTTTTTTCTCTTCTTTCTAATTGCCTTTTTTCTACTGTCACTGTTTGACTCTCTTGTATATTTTTTTTCTTTCAAATGGTCCCTCACATCATATAGTCAATAAAGTTACTTCTTTTTTCAAACATTGCCCTTTTAGGGCCTTCTGTTCCCTTGCTCCAATCAGGACTGCTGGCTCCCTAGGCCTTTCCTTTTTGTCAGGGGTCAGCAAACTGTTGCCTTTGGGTCACACCCAGCCCAGCAGCTGTTTTATACATAAAGTTTTATTGGAACACAGCCATGCCCATCCATTTGTATATCATCCGTGGCTGCTGTTGTGCTACAACAGGAGAGTAGAGCAGTTGTGACCTACAAAGCCGTATGACTTGCAAAGCTCACAATATTTACTCTCTGATCTTTTACATAAAAAAGTTTGCTGACTCCTGGTCCTAATGCTCTGAAATTTCACAACAATAGGTATACTTATATGACTTTTTAAAAATATATCTGTTCCAGGTTTGTAGTGGACTCTTTCTCTTTGAAGATCTACTTTTCAGCTCTAGAAAATGCTATTTTTTAATATTTCTTTGGAAATTTCTTCACTCATGTTCATTATTCTGGCTGGAACCTCTATTAGTCAGATGTGGTTTTACTACATTGATCATCTAGGTCATTTATCTTTTCTCATATTTATTCTCTCTTTGTCCCTTCACTACCCAATATGAGGAATTTCCTTGTTCTTATTGCCCAACTCATTTATTAAATGTCTTTAAATTTTATCTATAAGATTTTTTTTTTAATTTTCAAGAGCCTTTTTTATTCTCTTGTTTTTATTGTTTGTAACATCTTGCTCTTGTTATATTTTCCTGACTGATTCTTATGTAACTATCTTGGTCTTTCCCTTTCATGTTTTAGGCTTTTCTGAAAAGAAGGCTAATTCTTCATAGCCTGTTTACATTTAGGAAGGAAGCAATAGAGAAGTTGACTGTAATCTCTCTACACACATTTATGGCCTCATTTTAGGAGAGTGGGTGGGAAGCTAGGCTTAATTTTTCAGGTCCCAAATGCTTCAGTTAAAAGAGGCTTACCCATGCTTCAGCTACTAGATTGCCTTCCTAATTCACATCAGGGAGGCTTGTTTGTTGGTTTCCTTAGCTAGAGGCTACATGGATGTTGGGGTTCCACCATTAGCTTCATGTATCATCCTGACTTCATTGACCTCAGAAGACCAGTGTCTTCTGAGTCCCAAGCCTCTCTGGGGTTCTGTGGAATAGAGGACTCTCCCCTATCCAGCTTGGATGTATCCTTTTTTCAATATATTCCAGTCTATAGATAGACATGGCTACAGTATCACTCCATCCATTTCACCTTACAGAATTTTAGTAAGATCTACCCATTCTTGTTTTCTTTATTGCTATAAGTTAAAACCTTTTTTTAAAAGGTTTTAGGCTTTTCAGTGAGATCTGTTTCAGGAAGGAGAGGAGATGTACTCAGTAAGTCTTCTTGAAATAGAGTTGCTGGGTCTCTCTTGATATCACATGAAATCTCCCAAAGCATTTTCTGTGTACTGCTCTGATGGCATTCCTTTCTTTCTTCCTCATGTTCTATTTATTTATATACATATTTTATTTTCTCTCTAGACCATAGTCTCTTTAGAGATAAGATGAATCTAGGCACATATAGTACTCTCTTTAATAATATTTGTTAAAGGAATAAATTAATAAATATAGGAAGAAAAGTCAAGTGAAGGAGTTTCTTGAAGTAAAGACAGAAACTGTTGTTTGGCTAGTGTATTGCAATCTAAGTATCATTTGTCTTCACCTTTTCCCCAGTGATACAAGTGATCCCTAGAGCCTAGCAATATCCCTACCTTTGGAACAACTCTAGGGAAAGAAAAATAAATTGTATTGCCCCTAAAGGATATCACAATTTTTTTTATTGTATTTGGTTAACCTCCCCGTTGGCTTAATAACCAAAGAGACCAATACAAAACATATTTCCTAAAGGAAAGAGATAAAAGTTAAATGGCTTGAGTGGTTTTCCTGTGGTTTCTAGAGTGATGACCCACATGACTGGCAAAAAGCATTTATGCTGGTTTTAATTTTAAGGAAAACTAACCATGAAAAGCAATAGGAACTTTGATTTTTAAGTGCAAAAGATAAATATGAAAAACCTTCCTAATGTCCTGTGATCACCAAGGGAGGAAGCTGTGGCATTCGTAAAGATGACCTGAGCTTCTTGAGTTATACCAGTCACACTTGATAAGACGTGAGATCAGCTCCGGAACTAAGCTGCTCTCTGGAAACCCTCCAGACCAGAGGTCCCTAAGAAGGCAATCTCCTAGGGTGCAGAAGGCAGAATTGGCATTCAAGAGCATTCAGCTCCTCAGTGATTTGTGCTTGGATGGCTGAAGCTTCAAATTACCATGCTAAATACATCAAGCAATTCACATAGGTAATAAATTTATGAATACAACAGTCTTCCTGCAGAACTACTTACTTTTCTGCCTTTCCCTAAGAAAGACAAATATAACTTCAACTTTGTCTTTCTTCAAATTGTTTGTTCATTATTGCTTTAGGGCACACAAGCGAATGCGTGTTTTATTACTGATATCAATTTACACTGTTTTCTGAACTACAGTTTCATAGCAGTTTGTCACATTCTCTTTCCAAAAAGAACCAAGCAAACTGCCAGGATGCATTTTAATAGCCTCCTGGTGGTAATTAAAATATCATTCATGAAATAATAGCCTGCTTGTTTTACCTCATGTGAAATAACTGTCCAGTTTTACTTAGTCTGCATTGCTCTTTCTATATTAAAGACCTATACTTAAAGTAACTAAATAATGCTATATTTCTTGAAGTGTAATAGAACTGCAAAGAATCTAACACTTACCTTTTCCACCATGACTTCATAGGTGGAGCATTTACAATGCAATTTAGATCACACCTGGTGTCTTCTGGGTCTTCATTCTCCCCTGCCAGACCTCACACCATAGGAAATTAGGGTCAGAAATTAGATTCAACTAATTATTTTAATGTGACTATCAGGAAAATCTCTTCATCCTAATCATAGCGGAGTGGTGATTTAGTGCAGCAGGTTTTTGAGAGGAAACATGGCATAGCAGTTAAGTTCATAGACTCTAGAGCCAGGTTGACTGGATCCAAATCCCAAATCCTTCACTTATCAACCATGGACCTTCTAAACAAGCTACTTGATTTCTCTGTACTCAGTTTCTTCACTGCAAGATGTGGATAATAGTACCTCCCTCATACAGGTTTCTGCGAGTTACTTTATGTAAAATGCTTGGATTACTGCCCGACACATGATAAACACTATGCAAGTGTGAAAGGTGATGGTGGTGATGGTGATGATGATGGTAAAAAGATTTGCTTAGTGTCCACCTCCAAACACTTTGGGCCAGTCTGTAAAATTACCAAGGAACAGCTCCGTGGTAGGTTAGGAGTTTGAGAAAACAATGACATTTTCTTGAGATAAACCACACGGAAATCCCGCTTTAAGAAATCACTGGTATAGCCTCATGAGATGAGCCCTGTCCTGGTAGTCAGGAAGTTTGGGAATTCCTACTTGTTCAGCTTCCTGACGTTGGGCAAGTCATTTATCCTCTTTAGCCTCCATTTCTTTATTTGTAAAATGAGGACTTTGTACTAGATGAACTGTGAACTTTTTCAGCTCTAAATTCTTATCTTTTTAATCAGCTGTTTGTAAATCAAATCACACCTCAAATGCACTGGGAAAAACTTGCTGCTTGAAAAAGAATACAGTGATGACTGGAAAGTGCTTTGTTATGGCAAATCCTCCCTGTTGGTTCTGGTTTGTAAATACAGCTGTTTGAAAATCAAGTTGATTCACAGCCAGCTCACCTATGCTGCTGTTCCACAAATGCCTAAAGCCAGAAGAAAGATGCTCTAATAGAAGCTGGGCCAGTCATCTACAAGCCCACAGCCTTCTCTGGGCCGGGCACAAATACACTTGGCTGCTGCAAGTTCTTTGAAACTGACTTAGCACCCTTCACTCTCTCAAAAAGTTGCCCAGGTTCTAACTTCCATTTGCACATATGTCGGCTGCCTCTACCTCCTACTAAACTGCCACCCTCCTCTCCCTACACACACGTTGGCTTGTGATAACTTTGCGTATTTCACATCACTCAGGGGATTTTGAAGTTATTAATTAAATTACATCCATTCCTTAGAGGAAAAGCCCTGCGTATACACACCAATTCATGCTGTGAAGGTAAACATTCAATTTTTCTGTGCCAAAGAAAATGAAAAGGGAAGAAATATGATAATTGAGATGAAATGTTCCTCTAGATAATTGTCACATAACAAAGATGATAATTAAAGTGTAGGGTGGGGAAAAAAGAAGACTAAAATTGAACAAGCACCTATTCTTGAGGCCCCTAAAACTAGATGTTTCTTAGCAATGTTTTAGTTCATCATTAGAACTTAACCATTGTATTCCCTAGTTTACTTTTTTTTTTTTTTTTTTTTCCAAAAATCCCACGAAGAATCCTTGACCAGAATCATACACGGCCAGTAAATGCTGCCACCCTGGAATGTGGCATTACCAGAAGAAGCTTCACTATGTTTTCTGGAGGTTTTCAAGAGCTCCACCTTGTTTTTAATTCTATTTAGTTCATCTATAACCCATTTTAATATGCAAATCTATACTTTTATGGGTCAATAAGATTATAAATTCTAGACCTTTATAAAAAGAGGTATCATATTTGTTGGGAAAATTGTTTTGAATTAACCATACTCTTAGGATTTCAAGGTTGGAGAAGGGTTTTTTGTGCTACTGTTAAATATTTTCACCCAACAATTGAAATCCAGATTTCAATTGATAGATGACACCAGCAAATAAAATATAATCAGATAACTAGAGCTTAATCTACTAGTTGAATCCTTCCACCCCAGAAAAACTTAGTTGAAGTATACAAAGTTGCTAAATTTTGTTTGCAAATGCAGTCTAGAAAACACATCTATTTCAGATGCTTTTTTTTTAAAATGGTAACTGAAACGGACACTGTTAACTGGAAATGTACAGACAATTAAACTCTAGGTAGGAAGAAATGAACCATTTGGGCAAGTAAGTTAACTTAAATATAACTAGGAATGTGCAAATACAAACAGCTATAAGAGCTCCGTGATTCTTTTGTAGCTTCCCATTACTTCTCATTAGGTCCTGGTAAAAGCTCTTGACCAGAACATCCATTAGGATGTCTATTATCAAAAGGAAAGTTTTATGTATATATTTCTATATATGGAGAGAGGGAGGAAGGAAGAGGGAGAGGGAGGGAGAAACAAAATAACAAGTGTTGGTGAAGATGTGGAGAAACTGGAACGCTTGTGCACTTCTGGTGGAAATATAAAATCATGCAGATGCTATGGAAAACATGCTACAACTTGAATGAACCTTGAAGACATTATGCTTAGTGAAATAATCCAGTCACAAAAGGACAAATGCTGTATAATTCTCCTTACCTAGAGTAGTCAAATTCATAGAGTAAGAAAATAGAATGGTGGTTTCCAGGGCTGGGGGGAGAGGGGAATGGAAAGTTACGGTTTGATGGCAGAGTATTTCAGTTTGGGAAGATGAAAAAGTTCTGGAGATGAGTAGTGATGACAGTTACAGAACAATGGGAGTATACTTAATGCCACCAAACTTTATACTCAAAAATGATTAAAATGATAAATTTTATGTCATATATATTTTATCACAATGAAAACAAAAAGTGGAAGCCGGGTAGGAGAGAAGAGCATAATAAATTGTGTTAGTTCAGTCTACCTTGTTGTCTAAACCAGAATTTACACATATTTTATAAAAACTTTGAGCGTCGGCTTCTTCATATATAAAATGTTAATCACAGTGCTAGATTCACAGTTGTTTGAAAGGATCAAATAAACTCTTGGATGTTATGAGAGAAAAAGAAGAGCCCTTAGCTAAAACTCCTGATGTGAGTCCACAGTCTTTACTACTATCCTAGTTATCATGGCTTAGCTAGCCAAAGTTCTTCCCTTGTCAGTTCGGAATGCTAATCGCATAGAGTTTTTCGATTGTTCGAAGACGGAGGAAACTGACATTGCTGAATACTTACTATGTGCAAGTTTTGGTATGATTCTTTACATATGTAATCTCTTGGCTGTAAAGCAGGTTACACTATTTCCATTTTGCTAATAGGTTAGCAAGCTGAGAAAGACTAAGTAACTTGACCAAGGTTATACGATTTGCTACGTTCAGATACCATTTAATACACTAATAGAGCCAATAGATGAATCCAAGTCATCCCTTAAAATGGAAGAAAAGAAAGGGTAAAGGGGGCAGAAGATTATCATGAACTGAGCACACGTGATGCATTAATCTCTTATGCAGATTTTCCACTCACCATTCTTTGGATCAAATAATGTTAAAGGTGATAATCTTCATTTAATTGGCTCTAGCCCTGATCTGGTCATGCAAGACTGTGAACTAACCCTCCCCTGTCAGTTCTCTTCCGTGTATTCCCATTCCCCTCCCCAAGTATTTCTGGTGGCGTCACATCTATGCTCTCAAACCAATGAAGTCAGTTATATAGTGTCTAATACTAGACATCATGCTGCTATTGCTTGCCCTAGATACCTCTTGTCATTAGCCCCACTGCCTTTGCTGTTTGTCTACCAGCTGCCATGGCACCACCAGCCACTGGCCACCCTTCAGAGGTGCTGCTGTCTCTGCTGCATACTGCCACTGGTTGTGAGTGCCTCTACTGCTTTCACTAGGTGCCGCAGTCCCCCAAGATACCTATGCTCCTGCCACTTCCACTTTTAACTGCATTCTCTGGCAGATACCCCTTATTCCATTGGATACTGCAATTCTTGTTGGGTAGAATCACCATTGCACTGGAACCTTCAGATACCCAAGTGTGATGGTCAGGGCCTAACTGAAAGAGAAAAATCATCTCCTCCATTTGGATAATCCTCTAAAGATAAGTACCAAAGTGAGGCTGCCTGTGTCTCAAGGTCTAACAGGGTTTTAGTGGGAAAGTGCCCTTTCAGGATGTATTCATAGCCCTTGGTCTCCCCACATTGCAGAAATGAATCTAGGGGGTTGAGCCACAATAGATTTGAGTTGCAGACACCAAGTTACATATAAAACCAGTCCTTGGGAAAGGGAAGTGGGGAGGGGAAGATAAAGTGGGGATAGTTAATAGGTGTAATAATATAGTTAGATAGAATGAATGAAATTTGATAGCACAGCAAAGTGACTGTAGTCAACAATAAGTTATGGTATACTTTACAGTAACTACAAAAGTAGAATTGGAATGTTCCTCACACAAAGAAATGATAAATGGTTGAGGTGATGGATACACCAATTGTCCTCATTTGATTAATACATGTCATATGCCTGTATCAAAATGTCAGATGTACCTTATAAATACATCAACTATTACCCATAATAATTAAAAATTTAAATAAAAATTTAAATCTCACACACACACAAAACCATTCCTCCCCACTGACTTTGAGACTGTTACCAGCTTCTTCCCTCAGAAGTTTGGTTTCTGGAGGATACTTTATCCTACCTACAAATAGTCTCCTGAGTAGCCCACCTCCCCATTTCATCAGACTTTTCAAACACTTTGAAATCCTAGTAGGCACCACAGCTTAGGCCCAGCCTGGGTGTCCCACAACACATTTTCAGTCTCATTTGAATCTCACAAAAACCCTTTGAGGTATGTATTATTATCTCCATTTTATAGATAAGGAATTTGAGTGGTGAAGTAACTTGCCATTAAACAGTTAAGCCATTGACATTAAACATTAAAATAACTAAACTGCTAGTTAGTGGCACAATCAGGATTTGAGCCAAAGTCTGGCTGACGTCCAAAGTCCAGCCACTTTATCACCACCCTGCCTCACCTCCCAGGCTCAGTACGATGCTTATAAAGTGCCAGCTGCCTTCTTCAATAACACGCTCAGCAGCAGTATTTCTCAGGCGATGGCTGTTACTACCCCTAAATTACAACTGCGTTAGGTCCACGCTGCATTCGATCTTCATCACCCGTATGTTTTATGCGCTCGTGCACTGTGCTGATGCCGTGCACAGGGCTTTTAAGACCTTCATAATTTTATGTGGGAAAACAGTATTTTCCTTTCTGAGTGCTGCTTAGAAGACTTCTTCACATATCTATTAGTCTAACAGCCCTTTCGTTACTTTGACTCCTGCTCTAATTAAAAAACCTCTGTTTGAAGGAATCAAGTGGCCCCCAGGGCTGAGCTTATTCCAAAGCTGTTCCCCAAGTGAGCTAGGACTTTGAAGTTTAAATGTTGTTTATGGTTGTTAAGTTTTGTTTTTTTTCCCATAACACATGGGTTATATAAGCTTCCTATCATAAATTTGTGCTTAGTGACCTCTGTTATTTAGGAACTCTTGTGTAACGTTTTCCATAGGGGTATTTGGTCTGAGTGCAGAAGATAACAGTGCAAAAGGTGACATTGTCTCCATGTGGCTTCCCCTGAATTCCTCATCATAAGGACTAAATTAGCATAGACAAGAGAAATGAAACTGACCTTTGGGTTACCATCTCATTTTCCCTGCCAGTATATGATTGTTCTCTTCAATACTGACCAGAATATTACAAATTCTAATTATAAATCAATCAAGCAACGGTCTTCATTTACAGTTTTCCCCAAGAAGATTATACCAGTACCTTCAAACATTTTGTCTGTTTCTTGGAGTATTCAACTTGAATCTCACCTTGTCCTTCATCACTCTATTTCCTTACTGATGTTTTCATGGAGATAAGTTTTTAGTTCATTGATATATTTGGGGGAGGATTTTTGTTTTTATGTATTTCTAAAAATGCTTATATTTTTTATGATTTTTAGAGAGTAAGGGAGGCTTATGTTTACTTTGACAAAGCTGAGTCTATTTCATATGTATTTTTGTCATAAAGGCTCTTAGCAAGTCATCTCAGGGTGGATTATTAATAAATAATTCCTATACTTTCTCTATACTCACACTTTTTACCTGTTGACTTGAGTGGTACTTGACATTAGCTTAAGAGTTTTCACTTTTAATAAGAGAACCACAGAATTTTATATCTGGGAAAGCGTAAGCTGCAACTAACATAGGGGTGGCCTGTTGCAAACACTTTGACAAATAATAAAACTGAGGATCCTAGATTTTAAATGACTTATTCAAGACCTGTGAGTTAATGGCAGGGCCATATTTGACAACATAAATCTTTCTGAAGTGTTAAGTGAGGTGGGTTCCCCCTGCTCTTTCTCTTTAAAAGCCAAACAATACCACAGGCCCCATTTTCCCCAAGGAGTCTTTATTAGTATTATAATTAACTTAATGCTAGATAACAAATATGTCCTGAAATCTCAGTGTTAACTACATACATTTTAACCCAATAAAATTTTATTTCTTCCCCAAGCAACAATCAAATGCATATGTGCCTAGTTAGGTAGCTCTCTTTCAAGGGTTCACTGAAGTACCAGACTCCTTCCATATTGCATATCCACCATCAGCGCGTGGCTCCTAATCTGGAGTTGTCACTGTTTGACTTTCAGGGAGAATAGAGTATTGGCTAAGAAATCGTTATGAGTGAGGCCTGAACATAGCATACATCACTTCCATCCACATTCCATTTCCAACGTATGCTTTTAATTTTCCCTTACACCCAAGGTGCTATCATCCCCTTCTTTTACCTCACACACCATTTTACAGATCCCAAGTCTGCGACTTTCTGTTCGACGAGGAGAGGTGTACCTACATCTAATGTCTGTCAACCACAAATGCTTCTGTTCTCCTTCACTTCCCACTTGGTGGTTCTTAGAACTCTTTTGTACTTTATGCCAGAAGAGTTCTTAGAACTCTTTTGTACTTTATGTTGAGGGGTAGAGTTACATGCCACACTTTGAATGCCAGGCTATTCTTAAAAACCAGTTTACTTTGCTGAACTGAGCAGGAAAACTCTGCTTTTGCTCCTGATGGACTTCAGGACGTGCTACTCAAAAACATGGTGCCTTCACATTGGAGAAAATAACAAAAGCAGGGAAGTCA
>CAUYSK010020018.1:0-88268 GCA_963575035.1 Avahi laniger | reverse complement strand
AGTGCCGTGGCATCAGCCTAGCTCACAGCAACCTCAAACCCCTGGCCTCAAACAATCCTTCTGCCTCAGCCTCTCAAGTATCTGGGACTACAGGCATGTGCCACCATGTTCAGCTAATTTTTTCTATATATTTTTAGTTGTTCAGCTAATTTTTTCTGTTTTTAGTAGAGACAGGATCTCTCTCTTGCTCAGGCTGGTCTCGAACTTCTGAACTCAAAAGATCCTTCCACCTCAGCCTCCCAGAGTGCTAGGAATACAGGCATGAGCCACAGTGCCCTGCCAAAGCCTGAAATTTCTTGCTGTCTAAATGTGAAGTACCTGGAGACAGTTCGATGTTCTTGGAACCTTTGCCTCCTTGGGACAATCATCTGCCACCTTGCCTTAGAACTCGGCCTCATGAATCTAATCCACCAGGGGGCAGCTCTCCTTGTAGGTAATATAAGGAAAGCAGAAAAGGTATGAGGAGTTGATTCCAATGCTGGAAATTTAGACCATCCTCAGATACTCACTCCCCTATCACTTATTTTCTAAATTCACAGGACTGGTGGATAGCAACCAAAATCAAACATATCCTCCGAAAAATTCTCCCTAAAGTATAAAAAGTAAAACTTTGACCACAATAATTGCTTGACAGCCCTTATCAACTGTAGTTGTGTGACCCCTTTGCCACGTTGACCTACTCATCTTCCTCTTCCTGAACTCACCAGGGCTAAGAGATCAGCTTCTGGTTTTAGGCTCTTCTCCAATTTGAAGAAGTTTGTAGAAGGAAGCAGAAAATCACTTTTATTGTCATGAGGATCAAATTTATGTGTATTTACCGCACAACATTAGAATAAAAGGAATATTAATTTTCAAGTGGCAAAAGAAAAAAAATGAACTTAAAAATTTTTTTTTTTTTTTTGAGACAGAGTCTCACTGTGTTGCCTGGGCTAGAGTGCCGTGGTGTCATCTTAGCTCACAGCAACCTCAAACTCCCGGGCTCAAGCAATCCTCCTGCCTCAGCCTCCCGAGTAGCTGGAACTACAGGCATGCGCTGCCATGCCTGGCTAGTTTTTTCTTTATATTTTTAGTTGTCCAATTAATTTCTTTCTATTTTTAGTAGAGACGGGGTCTCACTCTTGCTCAGGCTGGTCTCGAACTCCTGAGCTCAAACAATCCGTCCACCTCGGCCTCCCAGAGAGCTAGGATTACAGGCGTGAGCCACCACGCCCGGCCCTGGCAGGAGGATTTCTTGAAGCCAGGAGTTCGAGACCAGCTTGAGCAAGAGCAAGACCCTGTCTCTACAAAAAATAGAAAAATTAGCCATGTGTGGTGGCACACGCCTGCAGTCCCAGCTCCTAGGGAGTCTGAGGTAGGAGGATTGCTTGAACCTAGGAGTTTGAGGTTGCAGTGAGCTATGATGATGCCACTGCACTCTAGTCTGGGCAACAGAGTAAGATCCTGTCTCAAAAAAAAAAAGTTTAGACAACTTGGCATCACTAGTTCCCACTTCTGCATGGCAGGTCTCCAGAGCTGAGGAACCGTGACCTTTAGAGAGGCCTTATCCTTTCTAGTTCCTCCTCAACCCTCCTCCCACTTGTCTTCCCAATTCTTCCTGATCCTACAGGCATCTGCATGTGTGAGCCCCTGGTAAGACTTATGACACAGCATATGCAAACAGTGTCTGGAACCAAATAGATACTCAAATGTTATTATTACTCTTTCATGGGGAATCACTCATCTACAGTTTTTAGAATGAGCCTGTTTTAGGGACACAGGTTCTTGTGCTCTCTGGTACAGACAAGGTACTCAGTAATATTTTTGGAATTAATAAGTGAGGAATTAATAAACCAACCAGTGGCCCACAGGACACACAGCTACAGGCTCCTTCACAGCAACCCACCGAGGCAGCCTTTTGAGGGGAAACTGAGGATGGACCAGGTTAGAGGGGAGCTCGGTGTAATACTGGAGACTGGCTGCTCCCAGAGAAGCCACCAGGGTCACCCCCAGGACTGAGACCTAGAAAGGAAGCCCTTACAGATAGTTATTTGAGTCAGAAGTCTATGTTCTGGCACTGAGCATGGTGGCTGATACCTGTAATCCTAGCACTCTGGGAGGCCAAGATGGGAGGATCACTTGAGGTCAGGAGTTCGAGATAGCCTAAGCAAGAGCAAAACGTTCATGTCTGTTAAAAATAGAAAAATTAGCCGGGCATGGTGGCCTGCGCCTGTACTCCCAGCTACTTGGGAGTCTGAGGCAGGAGGATCGCTTGAGCCCAGGAGCTTGAGGTTGCAGTGAGCCATGATAACGCGTTTGCAGACTAACCCAGGGGACAGAGTGAGACTCTCTCAAAAAAAAACAAAAAAACAAAAAAAACAAGGAAACGCATGTCCTGAACATTCCTGCCTTCCCTTTCTGTGAGGCCTTCCCTACTTAAAGTCTGAATAAAAGCCCCTGCTGAAATGTCCCAGTATCTGTAGGCCTGACCTAGGGAACACTCATTAGCATCTGGCAGTCAGTACAGAGCAAGTAGGGCTCTTCCAGGTGCTGGGTGAGACAGCTGAGGTCTTGCTGGTTACAGGGGAACTAAGCCAGAAGTTGTTCCAGTGGCTATCGGCTATGGCCCTTGACCTGTTCCCATCTCAAGGGTATGTGGGTGCTGAGAGAGAGAAAGAGAAGAAACACATGGGGGGGGGGCGGCGGGCGACGAGAATCTGGATGAGAGGCTAGGAGAGGAGAGTATATAGATCTGCACACCTGTGTGTGGAATGCGTGTGTCTTCCTGCATCTATGTGCCTGTACATATTGGGGGGCTACATGTACAGCAGGAAGCTGTGTATGTATGGGGGGCTGTGTGTACACAGGGAGGGCTGCACGAGTGTGGTTAGGGAGCTACAGGTATGCATGTCTTGAGGGCTGTGCATGTTGGGAACTAGGTACATTAGGGGTTGTGTGTGGTGTGTATGCAGTGGGGGGCATTAAGTGTATTGGGGGCTGTGTGTATGCGTGGTGTGAGGGGACTGTAAATTGAGAGGGCTGTGTTTTGGGAAGAGAGCTGTAGCGTGTGATGGGCATGGACATGTCTCTCGGATGGCCCTGCTTCATGTCCCGGGACTCCTGAATGTGGGCCCAAGGCAACCGCTCCAATCAACCTGGGGAGCCCCAGTTTGGAACACCTTCCCAGTCCACGAGGGGGGTCTCAAGCTGTTCTGTCTCAAATGGCCCTTCTTGTTTTTTGGTTCTGCCAGGGAAATAGGAGATGGGATGCGGGGGAGAGAGGGAAGACCTGCAGAAATGGAGACAGAAAGATGGGGAAGGGGGGATGATCCAACCGGCCCCGGAGACCAGGTGGAGAGCGAGGGGGGACAGAGAGAGACGGGGAGAGGGGCTGGTGGGAAAGGGGAAAGCAGAGAGTAGATCAAAGGCCACAGGGAGAGACCCGGCGAGAGAGTAGAGCGCAGGAGAGACATGAGAGAGAGACTGATGGAAGGGGGAGAAAAGAGCGCGGTGGGGGAAAGCGGAGGCAGCGGATCAAAGGCCAGAGAGGAAGCCCGAGAGGTGGGGGGAGGGCTGGGGGGGAAGGGGTAAGGAGGGGGTGGGCTGGCGGGGGAATTGCCGGGCGGGCGCTCGGGCGCTCCAAGCCGCGGCTCCCCGGGGAGACAGCAGACACTTTGCGGAGATGTTACTCCGGAGTTGGAGACGATGATAAATATGATAATTTGTATAAAATCTGAATGGGTCTTGTTTTCAGGGAGAATGCCTCGGATGATGAATGGGCCCGGCTCTCAGATAGATGGCTGATAAAAAGTGTATTGGATTGTCGAGAGCGATTTTAATTCTCATTCCGTACCTGCAGATGCCACGGCCGCCGCGCCCGGCCTCCTCCTCCCTCCTGCCCAGCGCGCGGGGCGGCCGGCGGCCCGGCCAGCCTCGGCGGCTCAGGAGGCTTCTGAAATGACTCTAATTACAGAGTTATTAATTTTAAGAGGAGGGTGAGCTGGGGGGTTATGATTATTAATCGAGCTCCGGCGCTCTGCGGGCGGGGCAGGCGGCGGGCGAGAGGCGGTTGGAGTGCGGAGGACTCGCAGGGCCCCGGGACCACTCCAAGGCCGGCGGGCTGCACGGCGGCGGCGGCCAGGCCGGCTTCCAACGAGGGCTGCGGGCGACTCTGCTCTCGACCCGCTCCCCTCACCCTTGCCAGTGTCTGACTGGGCTGTCCAACCTCCCGCCCTGTCCCCCGCGCCTGCGGCCCCAGGCCTGGGAGGCTGGGCTCTGCCCTAGGAAGCCACCCTCCCAGCTTCCAGCTTCCACCGTGCCAGGGAGTGCCTGTGAACCTCCAACCTGTGACTGGCTACTGTGAGCTACTTCAAAGGCATATGATGACAGTAACATTTATGGAGGCCCAGTCTTGTGCCAGGCACTGTGCTGGGAGCCTTAAGGCGTTAATTACCCCATGTAGAAGGAATGAGGCCAGCTCCACCTCTCAGATGAGGAAACTAAGACTCAGAGAAGCAGTTGTCCGTGGGAGGGAATATATTTACTTCTGGGACTGGGCAGACAGCACCCCACCCCACCCCAACATATGCAGCACTTTTCCTTGATAGGAAGAGCTAGGACCGAGCAGCAAGAGAGAAAGCTCCCATCTCTGACTTACATCCATCCAGTCACCTCCATCGCCAGTGCCTGCTCTGAATGCTTTGGCCTATTGCCTAACACACCCGACTATCTTACAGGGAGGTTTTCAAAAGACTGGGCGGCAAGCTAGGAAGGCAGACCTCTAAGAGCAGTCCATAAATGGTTTTGCTCCATGGTACTTGCATTTGGGGAATAATATCTACTCAGCTACAGTGGCTGTTTTAAAGAATTCAGCAGTCATTTGGAAGAGGCCATTCAGTGTATTTGATGTGAAAATGAGACCCTCCAAAAACATAGGCCCAGGCCCTTCCTCCCTATACACACATGTATTCATTTCTGCTCATTCTGGTCTCCATAGATCTGGACCACAGAACTGGATCTCCCCAGAACTTCTTCAACTTCTATATTTTGGCAAAGGCAACTGCCGCACAATAGGGATGGAGAGGAGAAAGAACTCTGTGGGCCTAGAGAAAGGGGGACTCAAGGCAGTTCCAGGATATGGAGTGGGGGAAGCTCTCTGGCCACAGTGAGGTCAACTCTGAGGACAGCCATAGTGCCTGTTGTGTGAACACAGGGAAGCCTGTTAGTGAGGATGGGCTCATGGGCTGGGTCCTCTGTGCTCGTTGGTAGTTCCCAGGGCACCTTGACCAGTCTCATGGGGGGTCTTCATGGGATGACCCAGCTCAGGCCTGTGTATGGGTCCTCAGGATCAGTCCAGGGAATTCTTGTCTCTGGCTAGTGTCAAGGACCCACTGAGGCCTGATCAGAGGCTGAGCCCAGTTGGGATGGGGCATGCAGGGAGCCTCCCCCCATACTGAGGCTGCAGGCATGGACACTGGAAAAGCCTGAGGGCACCTTGGAGTGGGACTGAGCCTGATTGGGAAGAAACATCTCCCAAAACAAACAACAGCTCTTGGGGTGGAGGCTCTGAGTTTCCTGAAGGGCTGAGGGAGGGCCAGTGGCCCTGTAGCCTCAGAGTCTTGGCTAGCCTGGTTGCAAGAGCCAGCTCTGAGTTCTCAGTTTTAGGGGCCCTGGGCAGAGAGAAGAGAAGAGCATGGAGGTGGTGGATCTGGAAGGGAGAAGGGAGGAGGACTCCTGGGTTTCACCAAATCATGCCCTTAAAGAGTCTTCTTGGCCGCAGCCACAATGGTTTCTTCCCCTCAGACTTTCCTTTGGGGACTAGGAATATCTAATATAGCATATGCTTGAAGAGTGTAGATTATGGAGACAGTGTCCAGGTACAGATCCCGCTCCTTCACCACACCCTCACTGTGTGATCATGGATACGTTACTAAAACTCTGTGCCTGAGTTTCCTCATCTGTAAAATGGGATTAATAATAATAGGTGAGGGTTAGAGGAATTACTATATATAAAGCACTCAGAACAATGACTGACATGCAATAAACTCTCAGACATGTTAGTTGTTTTTGCGATCATCATTAATTTTGCTCCAGTGGGACACCAGGCCTCTCCCCTGGATTGACAACTTCTCCAGTATCATTATACTAATGTTCTTTGTATCTCTGAGACACCCTGTGTCTGCGCATGAGATAGTGCTCAATCGATGCATGAACAAGTCCAGGGCTGGGGTGGGGGTAGGGAATGAACCAATATGATCAAACATCTACATGCTAGACATTATAAACTTATAAGGCAGAAATCCTTGTCTCCATTTTACTGACATGAACATTTAGGCACAGCAAGTTCAAGGGATTTGCCCATGGTCATGTACTGGTAATTTCTGATCTGACAAAGGTGGAGCCCACCTCAAGACTACTTGCTCCATTTTCTACCCTTGGATTCTGCTTTCTCAGATGTCTTCGATTTGGTGGAAAGTTACCCTCTTCCATAGTGCGCATTGTTCTATGAGACAGCCTGGCAAATGGAACATGAGGAGAAAAGCATCACCTCTGGACGTGGTAGATGGTTTCTACTTTGCTAATCACTACTGGGGAAAGTCTGCAAGGGAAGAGGAGTGGAGTGTGCAGAGGAGGAATCAGAGTTGAGATTAAAGCGAGGTATACCTTAATTTGGCATCTCACCCCACAACACCCATACACACAATTTGTGACCATCTTGTTTCCACCTCTCACATCTAACTTCTCTATTTCCCTCAGATTTGTTTTGAGACCTCAAATCTTCTCTTGCAGAGACCACTCACCCAGTCTGCTGCTCTCTCTACCTCCAGCCCTTTGTCCATATGGTCTTTCTTTCTCCTCCAAATCGGATCTTTTCATTCCCCTGTCTAAAATCTGTCAACAATCCATAGCCTAAAGGAGAAAATCAAAACTCCTTAGCAAAAGTGCTCCTTGACCTAGCCCTGTCTACCTCCCAGTTTTACTTCCCTTGCCTCACACCTAACCCACACACTGGCTTCACAGAATCCTTTTGATCCCCCAACTGGGTGGGCTGTCACCCCCTTCCCCATGCCTTTATCCTGATGCTCCTTCTGCCCAGGAATATCTCACCCACTTATCCCCTGCGTTTAGTGTACCTCTAATCATCTTGCAAGACCCCATTCCTTTGTGGAGTGTTCCCTGAAACCCCCAAAGGCCTTTCCCTGTATCCCTGTCACCTATCCCAGTCCACATCTTAACACTTTCCAGAATTTCTTGGTTTATAGCTCTTTGCCACCAGATAATGTCCTGCTTGAAAGCAGGGCTAGTGTCTGACTTACCAGTGCCCAGCACAAAGCCAACCCAGGTTTCCTGACTGACGCCCCACCTCTCTGAGTTGGCCGAGCTCAGTGGCTGCCTCCCTACTTTCTCCAGCCCAAAGAATTCTGGCCAAGGCATCAGTTGCACCCTGTCTCCATATAGAGGTAGGAACTGACTGACCTGCCGGTCTCTTTCTTGGAGGTTTGTTGTTTTTTTCCACCCTTCTAGTCCAGCTCTGTGGCTGACCCACCCGGGCCAACGCCAGAGGAAAGGAGTGGGGAGCAGAGTGAGTTGGGCCATGTGGACCCAGAAGTCTCAAAAATTTCCAGGCGTTTGTCATCTCAGCGGCTGCCTGGCAGGCAGGAAAGTCTTCCACTCTGTCCCCTCAGTCCCACTCTCACAGAGGCCTCCAGCGGCCTTGTTGGAATCTCAGTCTCCAGCCTGGCGTTCCGGGGGCACCAAAGCGCAGGGGCTCGCAATGGTGAGGCCAAAAAAGTCGGGGGCTGCCACCTCTGTCCACACAGACCTCGTCAGACAGGAGAGGAGACGCTCCCTAACATCCTCACGCCCTCCTTTCCCTCTGCCCTGCACTCCCATCTTTCATTCCTGTCAACTTTTTCCTCTGCACCGTCCCTCCGCCTCTCCCCTATTCTGTCTCTCCTTTCCTGTCCTCCTCCCTGCCCTCTGGCCAGGGAAGCCTAGTGCCAGAACAGGCCGGGGAGCGGGAGGAATCCGCGCCGCGCCTCTCGGTCGCCGCGGGAAGGCGGCTTAGGAAATGCGCCCTCCGCTGGCGCCGGGTCGCGGTTCTGGCTGCGTTACTTTTTTCTCCGAGTGTGGCCGGGCGCTCAGGCCTGGGCGCTGGGGATCCGCGAGGGGGGAGGTCTCCCTGGGCCGGCTGAAGAGTTAGGAGGTCTGAGCTTCGAGGACGCTGGGGGTCTGCGGTCAGCGACCGCAGCCCGCCCATCCCGGGTCCCTGCTCCCTTCGCGCGGGGGCAGACAGTCCCAGGCGCCCAGTGGACGTCCAAGAAAGAGTCAGAGCCTTTTATCTACCCATCCCCTCCCGCGCCATGGGCCTACAGCCTCCCTCCGCCTCCCACCCCCACAAACAGCAGTCTTTCCTGGGGCAGATGCTCCTGTGCGCTCCGCGCCCTGGAAGTTCAACTTGGAGTCCAGTTGTGCACCGAACCCCGCCTCGAGTCCGGAGTGCTCGGGCTGAGCTCCCCGCCCGGGCTCCCAGGTCCGCGGCCGCTGCACTAGCGCCCTCACCGCTGCGGGGCGCGCTTTCCCTGCCACGTCTTGCCCGGGAGTTTTTGTGGATAAACAAAAGCCTTTGCTCTTTCGGTTTTCTGTTATTTATTTTCTTTATTCTCTTGTCCCCTCCTTCTTAATCTTCCTCCTCACTCTTTCTTCTTCTCGAACTTCTCTTTCCCCTCATCATTTTTCTTTTCTTTTCGTTCGCTTTTCTTTCTTACTCTTTCTGGCTGCCTTCTGCCCGTCTCTTTCTGTATCTCCCCGTCTTCTATTTTGGCCCTTTTTCTGCCTCTGAGTCTTTCTCTTTGAGTGTCCCCTCCCGGGCCCCTCACTCTCCCTGGGCTGGGGTTGCGCCATCTCCCTGCATCATTTTTCTTGGCTCCGCCGCCTTCCTCACTTTTTCGTTCTCCCGGTGGCCCCCGTCTGGCGGGCTCGGGTCGGCTCCCCAGCCGCCGCAGTGATTTATTCGCCTCACCCGGCGGAATCAGGTGCTGAACCGAGCCCTGGAACAAGGGAACAGATTTCTCCCAGGAAGGGTTTTGTGAACTAAACGATGCTAATTACGGGGTGGGGGACGCCGCTGCCCGCGGAGGGGAGGCGTGAGGGGCCCAGTGCGGCAGGCGAAGGGAGAGACCCGGGCTGGGCCGCGGCCCTCCCGAGGCGCCTCCCTGGCCGCCTCCCTGGCCGCCTCCCTTGCACCTCTCGCCCTGGCTTTCGCCTTTCCCTGGGAACTTTCCTGTCTGAGTTAACTATTAACCGCCGGCGGGAGGCAATTTTCTTCGGAATTTCAGCGATTTCCTTTTCGCTGTGGAGTCAGATTAACATGCAAACGGTGAGATGTTCGGCTTGAGTCTGCGTGCGGGCGAAGATACCTCTGCCCCTCCAAACAGTGTCCTTTGCGACGGCGGAAAACTACAGCGCGTCCCCGCCCCCGTGCCTGCGCACGAAGCCGTGACCAAGCCAGTGCCCGCCAGTGCCCCAGGTGAAGGTGGAAAAAGCCGAGCTCTCGTGCTCTGGGGGAGGGATTGGGGGGCGCTTAACCCGGGTAAGCCCGGAGAGGAGGGTCTCAGACTCCAGGTACCGCCACCCGAGGAGCCCGTGACCAACACAGCTTAGCTTGGTCTCTGCTCAGAGCCTCACATGCAGGGACGCTCGTGAAGGCGTAGGCAAACTCCGGCAAATGTCCTCTCCCTCCTACAGAATCCCCAGACTGTCCCTTGCTTCCTCCCTCTTTGCCATTGCCAAGCCCACACATACACACACACTTTGCTCTGTCTTATGACCGCTGCAAACTTTATCAAACTTGAGCCGCTGAGCACAAACTCTTCTTTTCCTCCTTTCCTCTCTTGCGTGGGCCCACTCTTCCTGGAGCAGGGAGGGAGGAGGTTCTCAGCATCCAGACAGGGAGAGGAGTTTCCCAAAGTTGGGGCCTCGCCTCCCTAGGACTTTAGCCCCTGGCCACCCGCCAGGCCGCCGGACACCAAACGCATTCCTCGCCTGAAGGCGCTTGATAGTTGCAGCGGAGAGGCTTGGCAGGGCCTTGGCCGACGCCCGGCCGCTGGCCTGGCCGGGCCTTCCCAGGTCGCCGGCCCCCTGTCCCTCACTGTTCCGTCGCGGGACAGTGCTGGGCTTGGAGCACCGGTTCAGGGCTCTCAGCCCCTCTCCAAGCGGTCCTCTCCGCGCTCTCCGTCTTTCTAGCTAATTTCCCACCCCAGTCCTCGCCCTGGGTTAGCTCTCTCCCTGCCCGCCACGCTGTCTCTATCTCTGGCGGGGCTGCCTCTGTCTCTCTGCTGCCTCTGTCTCTCTGTCTCTCCCTGCCTCACTGTCTCTGTCTCTCTTGTTTGTTTCAACGTGCGGACACTGATTGCGTCTCATGAAGTTCTAACTGGTTTTGTGTCGGGAAGATCTTTCTCGCTGCTACCCAGCCTGGCGTGACGGATTAAACATCAACTAGTTAAATAAAAATTAATATCAACTGCCTCCTAACTTCTAATGTCATGTTGTTTATAACTAATGAACTGATTAGGGGATAAACACATCACGAAGACATTCGGCTCTCCTGCCTCGGCTCCACCGCCACCCGGTGCCCACTCTCCGGCACAGCCCGCCGGCTGCCAGGCCAGAAGGAGGGCGGGGGCTGGGGGCGTGACAGGCTGGAGGCACCGGGTGCTCCCTGGGGCTCCTGTGGCTGCCTTTATCTCTTTCCCTCCCTTCCTCTCTGTCTTTCCTTCTCGTCCCCTTCCTCTGTACATTTCTTTTCGGTCTCTCCTCTTTCCCCTTCCTCTCCTTTATTTCTGTCTTCCCACTTCCTTCCTTCCTTCCCTCCCTCCCTGTCCTTTTATCCTTTGCGTCTCTGTCTCTGCCAATCAGACTGGTAGACTGTTTCTCTCACTCTGTCAGCTTGGCCCTGAACCCTTCCCTCTCTGGGTTTCTTCTGTACCTTACTCTACCCCAGTCTCTGCCTCTCTCTTCCCTCTTCTTTCCCCTCATTTGGATCATTCCTAACTGGCCAGCGCAGAGTATAATGGTTACCGGTGTCCTTGTGACCTGGCCTCTGTCCTGCTACAAAGCAGAACACTGTGGTCTCTCCCTTAACGCCTTGCTGAAGACCCATATTCCTCCCCCCACTGCACCCCCAGCTATTTAGGGGAGAAGGGAGGGAGCTAGAGTAGGTGGGGCTGTATTTTCTTTCTTCTCTATTTCATTTGGAGGTGAAGTAAGGAGATAATGATTTTTTAAAACTTTCACTTTTCCTCTTGTTCCAGAAACAATACAGGTTCAAGCGCTAAATTTAATTTTCAGGAAAAGAAAAACTGTCTTGATATCTTTCCTCCAGGGGCTTCAGATCCCTCACTAGCCAGCCCCAGCCTGACCTGAGCAGCCTCCTGCAGGGTCTTTTTCCTAAAGATACTTAAACCAAATCACAATTGTCATCATGACAACAATAAGGCAGAAAAGCGAGTAATCACAGACCCAGCCCCAGTGATTATTTTTTTTCCTAAGAAGCCACAACGTTTAAACTTGGTTTGCCCTGGACCGCAGGGTCTGACAAGACAATAACAACAGAAAAAGCTTTTAAAAGCAATTTAGCACACATGAAAATGTAATTCTAATGAAGAATCAATAGGCTGGTGGATCATTTTTCCTGGGACTCCTTAGAGAACCTGAGAGAGACTTTCAATCAATGGGGCAGGCAATGAGCAAAAGGGCCCAAGAGACAATGTGGGACGGGTGTGAGGCCAGGAGACAAAGAGAGGCAGAGCCTGAGGGAGGAAGCTGGAGGGAGGCTGGGGTACCAGGCTGGGCCCTTTGACTGACATCACTTTGCAAGCTTCCCAAGGAAGAGTGTCATAGCCAAGAGCTAAGAAGTTTCCTTCCTCCTCATGGCTCCTCTGGTATGCGACAGGCTGCTTAGTACAATGGCCTCTGCTGCCTTCCCCTGGGCCTAGGCCCCAGCCCTGGCACTGCCCCAACCCTGGGCCCTGTGTTCAGGTAACTGTGACAAACTGGCTCTGGAGCAAGCAGGGGACACTGAGCCAAGTGTATGTCCCCAGTTCAAAACACCTGGTCCCCAGTGGGTACTTTCCTATGTGTGTGTCTGGGACACTGGGTCTCAGTTCAAGTCCCTGATGATACAGGAGCAAGTGCACCTAAAGTATGTGTGGTCATACTTCACATTTCCTAAATCACTTGCACACACATATCTCTTGAGAAATCTGTGACAGAGGCAAGGACTATTATCACTATTTCAGAAAAGAGGAAACAAAGGCACAAAGAGCTATAAAGGGAAGGTGTGACTAGCAGGTCACGGCCCCTGTGTGTGACTGGGTGTGGTTCTGAGTAGGTGACACTGAGAGGCTAATTATGTGTGTGCAATGGAGTGACCACATGATAATGTGGGGTTTTTGTGTATGTGACTAGGGTTTCTTTTATGCATATTGCCCTCCCATCCTTGTCCTTGGAAATGTTGCTCTGTGGTATAAGAAAATGAAAAAAAATTTTACTTTTAAGCTTTTGTGGGCTCGTGTTGGAAAATCACTAATGAAAAAAAATAACACCACCAAGGTCTGATGTTTTAAATCACAAATATTGGTAAGATGATAATGTGGTCATGATTTGCCTGAAAGGGTAGAAATTCATATTCCTACAGGAAAACTTTTAAAATTTAAGTCAGGGAACCATGATATAGGCTTTGCCTCTGGGCTCTTGTGTCCCTCCAGCTTCCTGTCCCTAGTGCACAATCTTTCTAGAGGAAGTGCAGCAGAAGTGGGTGGGGGTCCCATGGCTTCCAGGTTCTGAGGGAAGTGGGCCCAGTGGCCCTGCATCCCACCCCTTGCCTTGGTGCCTTTCTGCTCAGGGCCGGGGGTGTGTGTACAGAGATGAAGCCAGCCACAGGCCTCTCTGCCTGCACACTGGGGCTTACCCAGCCCTTTCCCTGACAGCCTCTCACGGTTTCCCGGTGAGTGCCAGGAAGGCTGTGTGAGTGGGAGGCCCAGGGCAAATGGGTGGGGGTGTTAAGTGGAGCAAATGAGAAAGGAAACACGGGCAGAGCAGACGTGGGAGCAGTAGTGCTCAGGAGGCATGTGCGTGTGTAAGAAGTAGAAGTCTGAGAGTGCACATGAGAAAGACGGGTGTGAGAGATTTGAGAGAGAATTTGTGATGAAGGTGTGAGGGGTGTAGATTCCAGATCTCCAGATTAGGGAGGCATGATGTGGGACAAAGTTAAAGTGGGCCTTTGATCAGGAATGAAAGCAGCAGTGTGCTTGGGGAGGAGACAGTGTGAGTCAGAGGGTCCAAGAGACTGGGGTGAGCAGACCAGACCGCTGTGGAGGGGCATGGCTCCAGTGGGTGGCCATGGGAGTGTGGCAGGAGCTTGGGAGGAGTGGGGTGTCTTCATCATCTCATGGGCAAGGAAGCCAGGACTTTTCCCTTCTATTGAGTTTAAAAAGAAAAAAAGAATCCAGGGCAAGGAGAGCCTGTGAGGGATTTAGTGATCATGAATACAGTGATGACAGGGACCTCCAGGAACAACTGTGTGGCTTGAGAAAGTTGGGACATGCCTGTGGAGATCTTGGAGACTGAGTCTGGGACAAGGGGCATGTGGCAGGCTGTGGAGCGAGTGCTGGGGAAGGGGAACCGCCCAAAGTTGGGGAATAGGCGAGAGGGAGGACACCCCTGCGTATGAGGCTGTAGGAGAGAAGGGGAGTTGTGACAGTGAGGAAGAGGGGGTGCGACATCTAGACTGGGGATTCATTCGGTCTGTGGGTGCCTGCGGCGGCGAGGGTGTGGGCTTGCCTGCGGCTGACTGGGGGCCTCGGTGCGTGTGCGCGCGTGTGCGCGGGGCGGAGAGCCCGGGGTTCCTCGGCGTGCGGCTGTGCCTCGGCGCGGCGGGGCGTGTGAGTACCGGCGTGAGCAGAGCACACAGCCGAGGCGGCGGGCAGTCCGGGTTATCTGAGCCGCTCGGTCTTGGGTGGCTGCGCCCAGATCTGCGGGTGGCGGCGGCAAAAGCGAGACGCGTTGTCGGGCGGCGGAGGAGCCGGGAAGTCAGACCCAGGCCCAGGCGGCGGCGGCGGGGAGCACAGCATGGAAGAGCGCGCGGGTCGGGCAGGTAAGAGGAGAGACCCGTCAGCGCTGTAGGCAAGGGCGGGGGAGCACCTGAGAGGAATGGGGGCGGCCAACGCCTGGGCGGACCCCACTCTTTCTTTCCTCTGCTTGGGACCGGGCGGGCGATTGTAAGGGCTGGGGACTGAGGCTCTGCGGACTATCCCCACCACTGGGGCCTCCTGGAACCTCCCTCCCAGTGGCCTCTAAATCTTCTGTTAAAAACTTTCCACTCAGAAAACGTGAGTTTTACAACTTCTCTTGGTCTCTTTGCAGAAGTTGTCTTTTCCTTTCTGTTCGTTTAGGACTTTCCACTTTCTCTTGGCATGTAAATATTTTGCGCAACCTCCTCCCAGTTGAGAGCAGTGGGATAGCTTTAGTTTCCAGAGGGAAGGGAGTTTGGGTGTGGGCCAGCACCTATGCCAGTGGGTGGGGAAATGCTGTGTGCACCTGTGTGTGAGGGTCTTGTGTATTTGATTACGAACACTAGTGGGGATGCGTATAACTGGGTGGGGAGAAGGCTCTGCTCAAAAAATTAAAAGAGGCTCAAGGGAGGCCTAGAGGAAAGGTGTCAGGCTCCTGGGAACCCAAGTGGGGAGGAGAATGTAAAATTTTACCCAAAGGGCTAAGGGAGTGGAGGGCTGCTCTCTTTTTAATTCTTTCCTCTCCCTCTGCCCCCAGGCCTGCCAACTCAGCTCTGACCGATCATTAGGTGCCCCCGTGTAGTTCAGGGGTAGGAAAATATGTGGCCAGGCTTAATTTTGGATTGATGGGAAGGGACAGGAAAGAGCTGGATAAGGCTTCCAGAGTTTTCCAAATAATTGCACTGAAGTAAAGGCCTAACTCTGGGCCTTTTTTGACTCCCTCCTCATCTTCCCCAAATCTCATTCTTGCCCCCACCCCACCAGCCCAAGTTCCAATTGATTCAGCTAAAACAGGTCCCACCCCCAGCACTATCCTTGCTTTAGCTTCTTGGCCCAATCCCTGGGCTGTCCCCATTTCCCTCCTGTGGTCTTATCCCCACTGGGGCACCTGAACCCCCAAGACTGTTGACTGTGGCCTCTTGGATTTTAAGGGCTTTGGGCATACCCTCTGCATCAGAGGTTTAAGTAGGGAGATCAATAGCAAACAGTTGTAATGATCTAATTAATTATGGCAAAATTAAAAGCGAGTACAAAATCAATCTCTGATGGTGTTGAAGATGGAATTCAATTGAGAGCCCATCTGTGCACCCCCTCGACCGTATAAATATGCAGCCCAAGGACAGACCTAATGTCTGGGTCTTCCTGGAAATCTCTCTCCCCCTTTCTTCCCCTCCAGAACAGAGCTCTCTTCTTCACTCCCTCTGAAATCTATTTTACCTCCTGATGCCTCCGGTCCCCACCCCTCCCTCCTTCCCTGTCCCTGTTTGCTCAGGCTCCTGATACTCCCATTTTCCCTCCGGGCAGGCGCATCTCCCTGCCTTGCAGGCCTGAGGTGCGTGGACCAGGTTCCCAGTCCCAGCAAGTCTCTCAGCCGAGGCATCCAGGCCTCCACCCCAGAGCTTCCGGAAGGAGAAAGCAGAGCGATGGGGGCATCCCTGAGCGCCCGTCAGGGTCCTCATCCCTGGTTTCTTGGCGCTTGGGCTTCTCCAGGAGAGACCAAGGCGCTTCCCACTTACCCAGAGGCGTCTGCGCCTAGCTGCGCCTGCCGGGTTAGGGTAGCCACTCCTGCCTCTGGGTTTAGCGGCCCGGATGCGCACAGCGCTCCCATTCCCTAACTTCCTTTCCCGCCTTTGCCGGTGCGAGGCTCGCATTCCAGGCAGACGCAGCTCGGGGAAGAGCGGGGAGGAGCTGCGGAGCTGGGCAGGAGGCAGGGCTGTGGGTGAGAGAAGGAAACCACCTTCCAGGCGGCCCCTCGAGCCGAGCCGCAGTCGTCCGTCCTCCCCGCCGCCTTCTCTCTTTCCTTCTCTTTTCACCGCTCCCTGCCTCTTCCCGGCCGCTCCCCTGGCCTCAACCCTTCCATAGCCATGTTTGGCCCAGGTACAACTCCCTGGGGGCCCTCCGTTCCCTAGACGGCCCTGCACCCTTTTTGGCACCATCCGGCTAGCTCAAAATGACAATGACAGACGCGCCTGACTGAGCGTGCCTGCCGGACGCCCCGGCGCAACCGCCGCAGCGGGGTTTGCGAAGGATGCGGGTTTTATTTAGTCTCACTGAGCCTGCTCCAGAGCAGCGAAAACCACCCGGAAAGGGCGAGGGAAGGGGCAAGGGGAGAGAATCAGCAACTAGGACAATTGTGGTCTTCAACTATCGCCGCCCATACCCCCAGAATCATAAAAACAAGCCATTCATTTTATGTCCTCCCTTTTTCTCCGCTGCCCTGTCCCAGGTGGCTCTCTGGCTCCCTGTTGCTAGTCCCCTGTCTCTCCCTCCTGCGGCCATGGGCCCTCTCCCAGGCCTACACTGAGTTCCCAGATTTTTTTCTGCCCTCGGAAACTCCCCTCTCTCCCTTGTCTGGCTGCCGGGCCCTGGGAGCCTGCGGGAGACACAGCCTGACGCCTCCCCGCCCTCTTTCGCCAGGCCTCCTCACCCTGTTATTAATTGCTGTGTTGACCTGCAGGATTGATTGGCGGCCCCGCTGGAAGAGACTGAGGAGGCCTTGGCCTCCGAGCAGCCCCGGCTGAGAACAGAGAGAGGAGGGGGAGGTGCTGGATATGTGTCCTGAGCTCCTCTCTCTGCCCCGCCTGAAACACAGCTGTCTGCCTAGACACCCTTTGACACTACCCCCCCAAACACATACTTTTTACACACCCTCACAACACTCACACGATCCGTTCACCAAAAGACGTTCAGCCCCCAAGGAGACACAGAAATTCTCCTTAATTGATTTAGAAACTGAAAGGGGATTCCTCCCTCCATTAGTTGGTTTCTTCAATGTGTTCGTTATCCTCAGGTCTAGACATGGCAGAGCTAACTCCTAGGACCTTTTTCTGATCCGAGATTTACCTTTCACCTTTTCTTTTCTAGGAATAGTTACAAAAAGTTAAGAAATAATCCTGGATGCAGGTGACCCTTAAAGTCTCCAGCCAAAGCACTTTTTCCAGAAAGAGATCTTTCCCTGGCTCCTGAGGGATTCCGTTCAGCCTTTTTGTTTCAAGTTCGGGGAAGGGACAGCTCTGGACCGTGGAGGGCGGAGGCTTGCAGCGGCCTGGGGAAGGGGTCTAAGTCTGTAGTGAGGGCACTCCCCTCCCTACCCCTTCCTCCGCCTGCCTGTGCCGTGACGCGCGCGCGCACACACGCGCACACACACTTACACAGCCCCACAGCCACAGCAATTCCCAGCGACACCCTCTGCCCCAACCCGAGGCCACCAAGAGCCCCGGTGAGACATCCCGGCTCCAGGCTGGGCGTGCGCGGGGCAGGCAGGAGTACACAAACCTGGGCCAGTCTCCGAGACACCCCTTTTCCTTGGGCCTCTCCCTGTCTCAGCTATTCCCTCTCGCCACTTGTCCCCTTTCCCCTCCACTCTGGTCCTTTGTCTCTAGCCTGTCCCCCGCCTTGGCGTCCCAGCCCTTCCGTCTCCCTGTCTGGCTGGCGGGTGTCCCCCTGCCTTACCCGCTCCCGGCTGTGGCGCGCTCTCCGCCTGCTCCTCACATCCACACAGCTGCTGAGAGAGGAGGAAGGGAGGGCGGGCGCGCCGCGGATGGATCCGAGACGGTGGCTTTGGTGTCTGCTCGCAACTCTGGGGAAACTCAGCCCGGGTTCTCCCGCCCCTCTCCAACTGTTCCTCAGCACTGCTGCGCTCTCGCCCGCTCTGGCCCATTCCTTTCCCCGTGTGTCCGCTGTGGCTCTATCGCTCCCTGCGGTCTCCAGGCATCTGGAGTTGCACTCCCCTTCCCCTGCACTCCGTCCCCTTTCGACTGCCCCTTGCTGCCGCCTGTCTCCTCCCTCCGCAGCCCCCTCCGTCGCGGTGAAGGTGGTGGGTAACGCGGGGACGTCCCGGTCCGACTGCACTGTCTCTCTAGACCCCAGCCTGGTCAGGCCGCGGGCTCCGGGCCCGGCCGAGAAGAGGGATAATCCCTATTTCGCCACTGGCGTCCAGCCTCAGTCGGACTCTCTCACCCTGGCTTGGGGAGGAGGGGAAGAGGCAGCTGGCCTTGTGGGGACCTCGGTTGCCCCAAACCAGCTCTTCAGGCCTGCTAGAGACAGATGCCTGTCTCAGTTCCCTCAGTGCCCCTTTTGCGTCCTCTTTCTTCCCCTCCTCTCTCCTTCCATGCCTCCCCCAGTCAGGCCTCTCCCCACCGTCTCATCTCCGCTCTGGCGTTGGCAGATTGACTGCAGGTCCTGGAAGGACCAACTTTCTTTGTTTGGAACCGGACCGGACGGGATTTCCTTCCCTAAGTCTCCGCCAATGGGCCAGCTCCTCCCAATGGTTTTGGCGGACTGGCTGAAGGGGACCGCGCCTGAGGCCACAATTAACCCGGCTGTTGGGGGGGTGGCGGTGAGGAATTTAACTGATCCTCTAGCAGCTGCGCTTGTGCAGTGGGGAGGAGGTGCAGGAAGTGGGAATGGAGGAGTGGCAGGAGGGATAGACAGAGGACCCAGAGATAAACCTGGACGGGATTTGGTATAGTCAATGGAAAGGGGAAAATATCCCGAAAGGGAGGAACACAGGAAGGGGCTGCAGTGATGAATCCCCAGTAACCTTTATAGGCTAGAAGTTGGATGGTCACCTCCCTGCCCTGCCTACGGGCTCAGATTCCTCCCTTACCTCTTTATGGAAGGTTAAGGGCTCAGAAAGCTGAGCATTTACTCCATAATCTGCTATAGAAATATGTTTTTCAAAATGCCTATTGGTTAGCTCCATAGTGTAAACAAGTGCAATTATCCCCACTTTATAGGTAAGAAAACTGAGGCTCAAAGAAGCAAAGGACTATACATGTAGTGGCTGCCGCTTTTTTCTGTAGGCTGTGAGGTTAGTGGAGCCTTTAGCTGTGCAGAGGTCCATGGGTGCCTGGGGAGGTTGCGTCCAGGTCTGAGCCAAGAGTACCAGGCCCTCACTGGGCTCCTTCCCCTCACCCTTCTAGTTTGTTCTCTGTTGGACAGGGCCTTCCACTCCTGTCCTGTAGACCTGCTGGCCCGGTTTCTCCTGGCTTGACTTTTTCCATCCCCCCAGCCGGGTGACCCACGGGTGGCAGCCACCTGGCTGGCCCGTGCCACTAAGAGACAGCTTTGGTGGTCAAGTGGCTTGCATTGTCGTTGCCCCTCAAAGGGGCTGGGAAGGGCCGGGCAGGTCGCAAGGACCTCTTGTGAGGGGAAGCCGGCTTAAAAGGGGAGGGGCTGGGAAAATAAAGGCCCAGCACGTGCGCGCAGCCTCCACAGGACCAACAGACCGCGCGGGCGGGGCCGGCCGGGAGTCAGGCCCCCTGGGCTTCACGCAGGGAGCCCAAATATTGAGAACAAAAGCGGGAAAAGAAGAGTGAGAGCAGGAGGGAGGGAGGGAGCAAGGGAGGGAGCGAGGAAACAGAAATTAGGGGGTCTTAGATGAAAAAAAAAGAAAGTAGCTTTAGGGGGAATGTGCTGTGGAGTGTGAAATTGCAGCCCATGGTGCTCCATATTGTACCAGAAGCTCTTCCAAAAAAAAAAAAAAAACCCATCCTCCAACGTGACCAGAGGGCTAGGCAGGGGGAGGGGCTGGAGAGAATGGGGGAGAGGAGGGGAAAGGGCCTGGCGGGAGCCGGTCAGGCCGAACTGGAGAGGGGGCCTGGTGCGTCCGCCGGCTGCTGGGAATCTGACTGCAGAGCGTAGGCGTCCCGGGGTGCGCCGGGACCCCGAGGGCGAGTGGACTGTTGGGCGTCCGTCCCAGAGTTCGATTGTCAGAACTTTTTTTTCTTTCTCTTTTCTTTTTGGTGATAGTGGTGGTGAGTTCCCAAACCGGGAATAATCCAGAAATGGAGCTCGACTGCGGAGCTGTAGCTCGGCTCTACCCTGCTCTCTTCCCTCCTTCGTTTCTGCTTCTCTTCCCTTCGGACTAGTTTTTTCCCCCTTGATTCTAAACAGCTTTTTTCCCCCCCTGAACTTTAATGCGTTTAATTTGGTCCGCGCTGTGGGGAGCATTTCCTGGGGAGATACATTTAATTTCGGAATTTCTAATCCCTTCCTTCAGAGCCCAGGCCTAGCTCTCCTTTGCCGCTCCCCGGGAGGTGGAAGGAGGAAGGCAGGCCCAGGCCACAAGGGAGGGGCGCGGCTGGGATGCTCACGAAGCTGCCGGTGGTCCCTGCCAGGTCCCCCAAGGCCCAGTCGCCTCCCCAAACTGCTCGAGGCAGGGCGCCTGGGCCCTGGGTCGGGCCCCGCGGGCGGAGGGGAGGCAGCCACGCCTCTGCCTTTTCTCGCTTGGGCAGAAAGCGCTGAGCCGGGGAAGGGAAAACCAGCAGAGGAGCAGAAAAGTCGAGAAGGGAGTGGGTGCCAGCGGAGGTAGTGAACAGGGTCTACGAGGGCACTTCATTTCTGCACACTATGCCCACAAAAGCATTTGGGAGCTTGTGGGTGCGAATTGCACTGGGCCTGGCTTGGGGCACCCATGCATAGGTACACACGAGGGGGAGGGTGCTTACCCACCTCCCAACACCTATACCCAGGGCAGAGCAGGCACGGCCCAGCCAGAGAGCCAGGCCGGCAGTAGCTCGGCCTCCAGGGAGGAGGTGAGGGAGGAGGCAAGGGTGGGGGCTGCTAGGCGCCGGGCAAGCCTAGCAGGGAAGGGAGCGGAGAAGACGAAGGAGCCGAGATCCACAAGGAAGATTTATTGGGCAGATCAGATGCACAGAGGCGGCTAATGAAGCAAATCCCGAGATGGGTATCAGAGCAACTCCCCAAAAGTTTATTTGCCTTTAAATTTCCGCAGGGAGGCGGGTGTCTTGTTTGAAGTGTAAATGCCCCTAGGTTGGGGGGTGGAAGGGCCGCTTTGAAAACACCAGAGAGAAAAGGTTCATTTAGAGGCAGACGGGAAAAGCAACCAACCCTGACAGGTCAGAGCCTGGGTTGTGTTTGGGGTTGGGTTGTTTTCTTTCTTTCTTTCTTTTCCTCTTTCCTCTTCTTTCTTCTCTTTTTTTCCTTTCTTGCTTTTTTCCCCCCTCTACTAGATTCCATAGAAAAAGAACAGGAAAGGCAGAGTCAGAGGGAGAGGCCAGTGACTGGATGAAGGCCAGCCCTTCATCCTGGAGCCCTAGGAGAAGGCAGAACCTTGGCTAAAAGGGGTTCCTAATCACCAGGGAGCATTGCTCTTTGGCTTTGTAGATCCAGGAATGGGCTGGCTAAGGAGGAAGCTGCCAGGGGCTAGCCTGACAGGAGGGTGTGTCCAGCTATCACAGTGCTGGACAGGGTACCAGGGAGAGGGTACCAGGAGCAGATGCCTGGGCTCTCAGGGGCTGCTTGGGAATCAGACTATCACGGAAGGGTGCATGTGAAGGATAGATGTGTGAGTACAACTTTCAACACACTTTGTGCACTAACTCTCCTTCTCTACAAAATGCGAAAAAATCCCTCTTGCCCAATCTGTGAAAATGCTCGTCTGTGCCCTATGTGTAACATAAGGATATGTCTAGCTGGTTCTAGAAAAATTTGAGTCTATGTGTGGAAAGGGAGTTCTACCCACAGTCTTGTTCTTCCAATAGTTCAGACTCCCCAAGACAACGTCCTGGATGACCAAGATAGGGAGGTCTGGGGCAAGGCTTACTTTAGTTCTAAGCACCTCTCCCTAAGGACCCTTCCTCAATTCTTCCCTCTCCCCCAATTCTGGGCTAGTTACCTCCCCAAAGGAAACCCAAGGCAGCACCAGCTAATTCCACCTGAGATCCCTTGCTCCCTGTCCTAAGAGCTGTTCCCTTTAGGCTGCGCGAACTGTTTTCCTTTTTCGCTTCCCACACGAAGTTAATGCGTGTTCGTGGGTTGTGAGGCCAAAGTAAACCCGGGAGCGCCATCTGCAGGCCTCTAGAGAAAGAGACTGACCTTCGGGCCGGACCCTACGCCTTCAACCTCTCGCCCGAGGGAACCTACTCCGCCGCCCAAGGGAAGTGGGGTAAGGGGTGGGAGGAGGGTGTCAAGTGGAGAATGTTTTTTTCCTCCCAAACTTTATCCCCCGCAGGTGGATTAAGCTGATCGGGCTCAGGAAGATCCAGGAGGCAGGGAAAATCCCAGGATCCCAGAGAACTCAGCCCAAGGAGTGGGAGGCTCAAAACCCTGTCGACTGAGCCTGGTCTGAGCCCCGCCCGAGGATTAAGGTCGCCCCGAAAACCCGGGTACGAGACGCCCAGTAGTAGGCTGAGTTGAACTGAGTCAGACGAGTGCGTTAATCTATCTGCCTATCTGCCGCCCAGGCTCCGGCCAGAGGGACAGGGGCGCATGTCCGTGACGCTTCCCCGGAGCACCTGGGGCTTCGGACAGAGGCCGAAAGAACCTTGCGTCCGGGCGGCAAGAGCGCAGCGCAGCGCGGGCTTTCCGGAGCCGCCCTTTTGCAGACCCTAGGAAAGCGGGGGGAGGGAGCGAAGGAGGGAGAGAGAGTTAAAACATCAGCTGAAGTGCCAAGATGATTTATGAGACGAGGGAAAATATTTCATAAAGATCTCCTGGATATTCTGTACTTAACCAGTTAGGAGACAAAGGGCTTCTCCTGCCTGGTGCATGCATGCAGACCCTAGTGTGCAAGGGAACGAGTGCCGGCGAGGGCTGCAGAGGCTGGGCCAGCAGGAGTGGGGCCGGCCCAGCGCACTGCGCCTCCTGTGCTAGCTCCGGATTCTCCGAGCTAGCAGCGGGCGGCGCTCAGCCGCGTTCGCCGCCTCCTCTTCTCCTCAGCCGGGGAGAGTAAGCCTCGGTCTCCCGTATCCTCTGCCGCCAGCAACCTGCCGCTGCGCACTGTCTTCTCTCCCCAGTTCCCATCCCTGGCCACCTGAGAGTCCAGGAACCAAGTTCCCGGGCTCTCCTGTCTTCCGTTGGGTCCCACCGAGGCAGATGGGTCCTCGCCGGAGGTCTCCAGCTCCATTCTAAAGCGCACTGGACTGCCCAGATCGGGTGGGCAAGGGATCGAGGGAGGCCCTGCGCGCAGCCGCGCGTGAGACAAGAGAGGACAAACTGCTGAGCACTTTTCCCCGGAATGCGAATTGGGGGTGCGTGGGTGGGGAGGTACCTCAAGAGGGAAAAGCGAAAGGAAAGAACCAAAGAGGAAGAGCCAGGAAGGAACGGAAGGGGACGCAGAGGTGAGGGTAGCAGGATTAAGGCTATGGATGCGAAATGGGCCCGGGGCCGCGCGGCCCATGCGGGCACTGGCCAGTGGATGGCAGGGCTGGGCGAGTTCGAACTGAAAGCTTGGCTTTTCAGCACCGCGCGCTCCGCAGCCCGCTGTCGTTGCCTGAATATTCATTAGACTGGCCGCTCTTTATCCTTATCTAACGTTTATCTTATCGGCGAGTTTCGTTTCTCAGTGTAGTTTTAATCCCGGGCTCCCATTCCTCCTCCCCCTGGCTCGCTCCCCTCCCTCTCTCTCTCCCTCCCTCCCTCTCTTTTCCTTCGCTCGCTCTTCCCTCCCATTTCCCCCTCCCCTGCCCTCCCCCTTGCCGGCACCGGAGTGACAGGCGCGGGGCCCTCCTCGCCGAAGCTCTGGGCTCCGGCGCTGGCGAATCAGAGAGTGGTGGAATCTATTGCCTTTGTCTGACAAGTCATCCATCTCCCGGCGCGGGGAGGAGGAGGGGGTCTGGAGGGGGCTTTGCAGCTTTTAGAGAGACACACACCCGGAGCCGAGGCTCCAGTCTCCGGCCGAGTCTTCTCGCAGCCGCAACCCACCTGGGGCCAGCCCAGCGCTGCCGGCGCCGCTCGGCTCCCTCCCTCCCTCCCGGCCCTTAGGCCGGGGCGGCGTGCGCCAGCCTTTTCCGGGGGCGGGGGCCGGGCTCCCGCGGTCCCCTCCCGCTGGCGCCCGCTCGGACATCCCGGGGATTGCTACTTCTCTGCCAACTTCGCCAACTCGCCGGCACTTGGAACGGCCCCGCTCCCCTCCTGGCGCCCTCGGGCTGCCCCTGCCCCGCGCCCTCTCCGACCATCGCCTCTCCGATGACCGGGTTCCAGGGGAGCTGAGAGAGCCGCCTCCCCCGCCCGGCTTCAGCCTTGGCCGCGGCTGCAGCACGAACCATGAGCCCCCAGTGCCCCCCGGCCCGGCCCGCCGCCCCGGGGCCGCTCTGCTGACCGCCCAGCCCCGCACTCCGACGGTGGGAAGTTGCGGCCACTGCGGTGGCAAGCCTCGGCCAGCTCCGAGGAGCCACCGAGAGCTCAGCGCGGCGCCCCCCAACCCCCGCGCGCGCCGCAGCAGCCGGACGCCCGCTCACCCTCCCTCCCCCACCGTCCCTCCCTTTTCTCCTCAAGTCCTGAAGTTGAGTTTTCGAGGCGACACGGCGGCGGCGGCCGCGCTGCTCCCGCTCCTCTGCCTCCCCATGGATATGCACTGCAAAGCAGATCCCTTCTCCGCGATGCACCGTGAGTACCGGCGCCCGGCTCCTGTCCTGGCTCGGGGCTCTCCGTCCCAACCCTGTGCAGTTCCAGGTTGGCCCCGGCCCCCGCGCTCAGATCCCATCTTGGAGGCCACTCTGGCTTCTCCTGGTCCCTCCTTTCATTCTTCCTCTTTCCCTTGCCTAGTGTTTCTAACGCCTCCAGCTTCTCTCCCTTTTGCCTTCTGTCACCCATACTTCTCTGCCTGCCTTCCTACCTTCCTTGGTGCCCATCACCTACCTTTGCTTCTTCCACCTGCTCCTTCTTAGGTCATGGGATCCACTGCCCCGAACCCTTGGTTCCAGCCACCCACTCCCTAGTCAGCCTCTTGTCCTGGGCTGGGGTACTAATTGGCAGGCAGTTTTCAGGGTGTTGTGTTTTGTTGTTTTCTGTTTGCCTTCCCCCTTCTCCCTCCTGTCATCTCTACCTTTCTCAAACTTAGAGTTGTGGGTGTCCAGGAGACTCCAAGCTTGGGCAGCCTGGTGTCAGGACAATCGGACAGAAAAGTGTGGGGGTGGGGTGCCCCCTTCTGACCCTCAGCTCTCACCGTCTCCGGGCCCTGCCAGCCCAGTCAAGGCTTCTTGTGGGCTGGTTTGGGATATTTCTTTCCTCTTCCTTTCTTTCCCATCTCCCCTCCCTTTCCTTCCCCTTCCCTTCTCCTTGGGTTGGGAATCAGAGGTTGTCAAGACAGTGGTCATTTTTCCTAGCCTCTGCCTGGGAGATGCTCTAAAAACAAAGAGGGGTTCCGAAAGAAATTGAAGTCAGGAATCGAGCAGTAGCGCAGCCTTTCCTGCCTGCCAGCCGTGGGCAGAGTACAGCTCTGCTCTCAGTTCTAGGTGCTGCTTGCCTGCCTCCCACTCCCCCTGCAGCCAGCAGCCTGGCCAGGGGCTCAGCAAAGAGAGAAAAAATGAGGGGGAAAGAACAAAAGGAAGGCAAATGCCAAAGCTGGGGAGAAAGGAAAAGAGAAATCAAGAGAAAGGAAACAAGAGAAAGCAAACAAGAGAAAAGAAATCAAAGAACAAATTGAAATGATGTTACAGAAAAAAGAGAAGAGGAGAAGGAAAGAAAAATAGGAAAATAGGAAAAAAAGGAATTATTTTAATGAAATTTGAATTTATCTAATTTATGTCATGTCTTTAGCTTAGAAAACTATTCTGAGATTTTTTTGCAGGCTTTTTTCTAAGATAAAATTCTAAATAGAAAACTCCTTCCCATCTGCAGATTAATAATTAAGGATAATTTGTAACTTCACAAGGAAACTTTTTAGAGCTGGCTTGGATCTATCCCTCAGGAGGAGAAAGCCAAGGAGGGAGAGCTGTGTTTTTCTGTAAGCATGTTATTAGCGTTAACAGGGGGGAGCTTTAAAAAACACTTCTAGGACAAAATACATTTCCCTAAATAATTTTCAAGCACAGGCAATCCGAGCCGAGGGCATCAGGCCGCCACGGTTCTCCGGGCTGGAAAGCCTCGCTCTTTTTCGGAGGGAGCGGAACCAGGTCCTCACGCCGTCTTCGCCTGGCCCGCCTGCCTCGCGACCGGGCTGCCACAGCTCTCTCCTCTCTTGTCGATTCCGCCGGGGATTCGATGAGTCCTGACCGCCCACCGGAACCACTTTGAAACCCAAAGGGGAGCAAGGCCCAACGGAAGGTGGTCGGAAGAGGGAAGAGAGCCGCAGCGCGGCTGGCGGACTGGCCTCTGAGCTACCGCGGCCCGAATTGGTGCCGGTGGCAGTGGCGCATTCCCGGCTCGACTCAGCGCCCGCTCCCGGCCGACCCCTAGCCCTGGACTCCCTCCGTACCCCCTTCCCATCCCCACCCCTTAGATTGGGGACGAGGGGCCGGGCCAGGAGCCCAAGAAGGCTGAATTATTCATCTTTAATCTGCCCGCAGCTGCCGCCTTTTCATACCGGTAACGCGAGTTCTCTCGGGGCCTAAATTATTGATCGTTGGGGTTTGGAGGGAGGGGAGGGATGAGGAGTGGGGCTAGAGATAGGGAGATTAAAGGGATGAGGGGATAAAATAAGAGATTCCAGCTTCCCCCAGCAGCCCAATCAGAGGTCTTTTCCCAGGGGTTTCGCCCAAGCTTGCTCTAGGTCCCCCCAGAAGGGGACTGGAGAAGAACGACGGAGGGAGGGGGTGTCGCAGATGTCCCCGCTTTCTCCGAAACTTGCTTGAGGCTAGCAGTGCAGAGGCTTCAGGTTGCCTCCCCGGTCCCGCCCGACTCCGCCGCTGGAAGTCTCTGCGCTTCGATTGCTCAGTAACTGCGGCTCCTGGTTGATCGCTCTGGGTGCAGGATTTCTAGACTGCTGTAGGCCAAAGAGAATGGGGCACCGAGCAGCGCCTTCAAGTCTGGCACCCAGAGGCCGCCTCGGCTCCGAGATTGGGAGCTCGCACTGCAGCCGGGTTGGAAACTCAGTATCCTTCTCCTGTCTAGGAGAGCAAACGCCCTTGCTGCTCGGTTTCCCAGGCGGCTGCCGAGGTCTGCGGGATCAGAGAGATGCGAGCTGGCTTGGGCCGGCTGCACAGGGTGCTCCGGGAGTCCTCAACCCGCTGGGGCGGCCAGTGCCATGTAACTTGGGTGAAATGGTGGGCCCCAGCCCTGTGCGGCGCGGCAGGCGAGCGAGCCCAAGCACCCTGCGTTCTCCGCTGCTACCCGCAGCCGCGCTGCAATCGGCCGCCTTCCCGTCTCTGAGCCCAGCAGACTCTGGCCCCTGCCTCTTCCACCTTCCCTCCTCCGCTTTAGACACTAGGGAGATGAGGGGAAAATATGGCCAGACCTAAAGATAAAAATCATAAAGGAAATAAAAACTCCCAATTCAAAACAGAATAAAAACACAAGGAAAGAAGAATTCCAATTAAAAATAAGTACAAGGATAGAGACAGCAAAGGTGTGCATGTGTCAGGGACTTAGCCCTCTCTGTGCTCCGGATTCTGATGAAGAGTCAACCGGGCCCCAACCGCACCCCCACCCCAAAATCATCGCCTCCAAACCCTTGCAGGCACCAACTCCCCCTTTGCCTGCGGCGCAGACGGGATCCCGCTGGGCACTGGCTCGGTCCTCTGCCCGGCCCTTCCTCTCCTCGCTTTCCTACATTCTCTCCCGCTGGCATTAATTCCTCTTTGCTGTTTTTCTCTCCTTGTCTCCTCTTTTTTCTCGCTCGGCTTCTCCATTCCTTCTCTCACTTTCTACCTTGCGGCGCACCGGTTTGAGTCGCGTTCTTGCCCGGCCCTCCGCTCAGCCACTGCGCTTCTGCGTCTCCAGGGCCCCGCGGGTTCCAATCCCCAATTCTCTGCGTTGTGGTGGGGACAGCTATCTATCTCTTCGAGTTCGGGAATGTGCACTTCCTCCCTGCCTGTTCCCTTCGCACGTCCCGGGTCGCGTACCCTGACTAATGGCCGTTCCCTGCTGTGTGTGGGGTGCTGTTTTTTTTCTTGTCTCTCCCCAGCAGGGCACGGGGGTGTGAACCAGCTCGGGGGGGTGTTTGTGAACGGCCGGCCCCTACCCGACGTGGTGAGGCAGCGCATCGTGGAGCTGGCCCACCAGGGTGTGCGGCCCTGTGACATCTCCCGGCAGCTGCGGGTCAGCCACGGCTGTGTCAGCAAAATCCTGGGCAGGTGAGGGCCTCGGAGCTGTCCTGGGAGACGCCCTGCCTCCTTCCCCGGCCAGCCCTGGGTCTCTGCCTGAGGACTTGGCTAAAAGTCCAGGACTCCAAGCGGGAGAGGGAGATCCCCAAAGGCACCTGGAGAGCTGCTCCTTTTGGAGCCGGCACTCAGGTGGTGGCTGGGGGCTCCAGGAAGGAGGGTGGAGCAGGGTCACCCAGTGCCTGTCCTGCTCCAGGGCTCTCAGAGAGCAGCCTGTTCCCCTGCTTTTCCAGAAGAGCAGGGATGCCTTTTCTAGCAAGTTAATACGGTGGAGGGGGGAGCAGGAGGTGGAGGAATGGGGTGGGGAGAGGAAAGGGATCCCCAAAAGGAGAAAACGCAGTGCTCGGGTAGTGGAAGAAGGGTCCTGGTTCCCATAGGTTCTCTGCGCTCAGTAGGAAAGGGCTTGAGGTGGTGCCTCAGCCCTAGTCAGCCTGGAGACCTCCCAGCTGCTGTTCCTTCTACTTTTTCCAAATGAAAGGTCGGGCTTTCACTCCCAGGGGTGCCTACGATGGCTGGTATGCACCCAGCCCCTAGTGTGGCTGTCTCCCTGGAGGGAGCATCCCCCTTGTTCTTCTCATCTTCCACAAGACACTGGGCCTTTTCCCTCTGCGCCGCCGATGCCTCCGGCGGGAGAGTGGCTCAGCAGCTCCGGAGCCTGCAGCCCCCCTGCCCCTGCCCCTGCCACCACTCACTTCTCGCTGACCCCGCCGGCCTTCCTGGGGCAGGTACTACGAGACTGGCAGCATCAAGCCTGGTGTGATCGGCGGCTCCAAGCCCAAAGTGGCAACGCCCAAAGTGGTGGACAAGATTGCTGAATACAAGAGACAGAACCCAACTATGTTCGCATGGGAGATCCGGGACCGGCTCCTGGCAGAGGGCATCTGCGACAACGACACAGTGCCCAGCGTCTCTTCCATCAACAGGTGAGTAAGCCACCCCGGCCTGTAGAGTGGGACTCCAGCTCCTGGCTTCTGAGCGGAGGGGCATTCCACCGCACCTGGTGTCTGCTCTTTGTCTGGCTTTGCCCTCTCTCCCTACTCCCAGCCTGAAGTCCTTTGGGCAGGGAGAGGGGACCTGGGAGGCAAAATGATAGACAGACAGATCTGTCTCCGGTTCAGGGCATTCCCTGCCAGGCTTCTCCTACCGGTGTCCTGGAAATGAATCCAAGTGTTTGTGGTAATTAAGACTCCAAGATTACACGCCTCGGGATCTAGAGACAATCACAGCCCGCAGCCCGAGCCTTTAAAATGACCAGTGTCTATTCATCGCCTCCAAACAGACTTCCTTTTCTAAAGGCATGCTCCCTTCCCTAGGGGAAGCTGCCTGTCCTGGCTCCTCCACCCTCCCTGCCAACTCCCACAAAGCTGGCCTCCCAGGAGCCCAGGTCTTGTTAGCCAGCTCCACACAAATTTCCGGCCTACAAGCACTGGTGTCCAGGCCTGCAGAGAAAATGCCAACCACCAGCCAGCAAGTGGCAGGGAGTAGAGGAGCTGGACAAAGATTGGGGTGCCAGGTAGCGAGGGAGAACTCTAGACCTTGAGACTGAACCTTGGGAGATGCCCCCAGCCACCTAGAGTGCCAGGCTGAAGTCTTTGCACTGATGACAGACTCAGGCACATGGGGACACAGGCCAGAGTCAGCTCAACATATAGGATAGTTAGGTCTCCTAGTCTCCAAACCACTCCAGTGTGCTCTCTGGTAGAGCATATGTGCACACTCTATGCATGTAAACCCCAGTGAGTGTGCCAATGTGCCTATCTGTGGTGGCTACAGAACATACAAACAGTGGTTGGGCCCAGGAACCCAGGCTCGGGAAAGAGATTGCAGAGCTGTACAACCTCACAGCTGTACACAGAGACCTCGCACAAGTCACGTGTCAGTCAGAAGCAAGTCCCAGATAGCCTTGGGCCACCCATTTTAAGATAGCCCCACATGAAAAGAGGGCTAAGGGTTTAATGCCCTTGTTATCATTTCTACTCTTCATAGGCTCATTATCAGGACAACTAATAATTCAGATGGTGCCTTATTCTGAAACTGGCATCACGTATAAAGAGTTTTTTTTAATATTTTGCAAATGATATGGAATTATACCAAATCATCCTGAAAACAGCAGGTAAAATTAGCTGGTAGAATGTACCTTGGCTAAAGAAGATTCCCTCTGCCACACTCGTGCTGTAACGTACTGCGAGGCGACCCCAGAAATTATCCCGGTGTGTGCCATCTGTATTAAAATGGTTATTCAGTTATGAACAGGGTAACATAATACTGATCAGCTAATTATACACCCTCCGAAAACCCTCCAGCTCCCTGGGCCTGGCTCAGCCAGGTATTGAAAGCACAGCGATTTGACATTCAGATATCTTCCGAAGATGCTGGAGAAAGATGCTGGGTGGTTTGGGAGAGGAATAAGTCCTTTGCATTTAAAAGCCAAGGGAGGAGGCTGGGGAAGCTTGGGGCTAAGGCTGGAGTGGCAGTTAGGAGGGGAAGGGCACAAAGCATTGTTTTCTGAGCCATCTGGGGACTTAGCCTCTTGGCTGACTGCTGGTCCTGGGAGCAGTTGGAACTGAGGTCTTGGGCAGAGAAGAGCAGGGCCAAGGGTGTCCCTGCTGAGGACTGGGTAGTGGTGGTCTGGAGAACATTTAAGAGAAATGCTTGTTGTCAATGATAGGATTTTCAAGTAATTGGAGGAACCCAAGACATATAGGGTTTAGGTAATTTGTTTCTCTTGAAAGGGGTAGAGGAGTGGAGTGATAAGACAGGTGTGGTGATGGCCCTGTCCTCCCTCCCGCCATCAAGTACCCCTTACTGGCTGAGATGATTTTGGAAGCTGGCTTAGGCACAAGTTTGAGAGTGCTTTTATCCAGAAAAGCCACAGAGTGCAGGGGACAGGTGACCCCAGGACCAAGCTCCAGAGGCCTCAAGGTACACCCACCAGAATCGGGACAAAGTAGACAAGGGAGCCGCAAGTGAGATGAGAGTGGGAAAGAATGGCCTCAGCTTGACAGCGCTGGCAGCTGCAGAAGCCGCCCAGCACAGAGCCCTGCCACCTGAGGGGCACAGAGGCTTTCTTCGAGTGTGGAGAAATAGCCATCTGTGGGCAGGTGTCGCTGGAGATGGAGAGGGAGTAGGAGGAGAAGGACTGGGAAGCCACCAGCAGTGTGGGAGCCAGCCCTGGGTCTGCAGTTAGGCTTCCCAGCCTGCCTTGTCAATGTGGAGCAGTCCGGCTCTCCTCAGTTTTGCTTTGGGCCAGCATCCTCCCATGGTTCACATGTTGGAAAGAATTCTGGGGGCCGGGGGAATGCATGTGGGCACCACACCCTTAGCTTCATTCCTGTAGGTGCTTTCTCTGAAGAGGGAAGGTTTAGCTGAGATGTGTTGTTTTCACCCTAAAGCCTGATAAAGACAGGATGTTTCTGCTGTTGCTGGTTATGTCAGAACTTTGCCTTTTCTCTGTTTTGAGAATTCTCACTCACTGTAGGAAGAGCCTGGAGATTTTCCTCTGTGCAGAAAGTGTGGTGCATCAGGGAACGAGTGGTTCTTGAGTTTAGAGCTTTATTGCTGGTGAGGTGCCCACTTGTGTTGAGTACTTTATAGCAGTTACGAGTAAAGATGTGCATGAGCCGGTGGCTGGCAAGGAAGGAAGTCAACACATGCTCACCCACCTGAGCCAAAGGTTTTTCACCTTCTCCCCAAAACAGATGCTGTCGCCGCACTTGAAATATGCTGTTACAGTTATAAACTAAATTGCTTTTCATGCTTTAAAAATGGTTTTGACATTCTCTGATCCTGTCGCGATAAAGGCTTGGCCATCCAACCTGCATTCTCTGTTAGCAAATCCTTCTGGAAGTGCCTCTCTGAACCAAAGGACTGGGTCAGAAAGACCTCCCCACTCCCAGAGACCACTGTCAAAAATCCCCGAGGATTGACTGGGTTGCTTGGTATGTGGAATTTATCTGAATCTTTTTAAACATCGGGTAACTGGTTGTGGAGCACGGAGTTGCCAGCTCTTCAGCTTGTATGCTGCTGCTGTAGAGAGTGGGTGTTTATAAACAGGTGACCCTAGATGGAAACTTGGTGTGGGAAATGGCCTGGAGGGGGAAGAGGTGGAGGGAGATCCATGCTACTGAAAGGGGAAAAAGTCACCTGGTTACACCACTGAGCAACTGACTAGGCAGGAAGGATTTTCCTGATTATATGCCGAAGTCTTCTGGTTTGACTGTTGCTCTGGGCAGGGAATACGGCTCCTTTGAAAGAGCAAGCACAAACCCTAGCTAAAGTCTAGGGAAACTGAAGATCCCCTTAGGGTGCTATCTTGGAATGAGCTGACAATAAGGGCCTCACCTTCTACTTTTTCAGCCTGACCGACACTCTTTGGGGTCAGGGCCACTGTCCATTCCTAGATCTTGGAGTGGACTCTGCCAGAGACTACTGCTCACTGACCACGTACTACCCACACTCGCCCTTAGCCTGTTTCGCTCTAAGTGAGCACATTCATTCTCCTACCAGTGGCAACGCTGGCTTCAAGAAGGCTATAATCCTAGCGCTGCGTAAAAGAATTTCACCTGGACTATTCAAGTGTCCCCTTTGTGTCATTCTGGGGTCTTTGTCAGAAGTCTGGCAGTGGGGTGACAGTGGTCTATAGTTGTTCTTTCAAAGACCCAAAAAGTCTGGGAGCTGCTCATCCTAGCCAAGGGAATGTTGAAGACATGTTCAGGGGTAAGGTCTGTTTCTCCCTCTCAGAACATTGCATATTTGACTCTCGGACCTGGCTTGGCATGAAGCTGGGCCAGAGGGGCGGCATTGTCTGCCACATCTCCGTACCCTTGCAGCTGTTTGGTGGTCAGGGCTGTTGGTCTCATGGCAGAGAGCCAGGGCAAGTTGGAGAGTTAAAAAGACTTCTACCCACAGAGGAATGAGAGAAATAAGGACAGAGAATTTGCCTTTGGTGCCCAGAGCCTAGAAGACTGAGCTCACAAATAGCAGACAAACAAGCCAGTTTCTGTCTGAAAAGCCTTGCTCACTTGTCCTTCCCGAGAGAGTCCCCTGTTGCAGAAGTTGCCCATCATTATAATAATATGCGAAATAGACATGACAGTTGGTAGTCTTATTCCTTAAATTGGGCTAGAGTTGTCTTCCTGAAAAGCTCGATTTTGTTTCCTCAATTATTTTATTTTTATTTATTTTTGAGATGGAGTCTTGCTCTGTTGCCCTGGCTAGAGTGCAGAGGTGTCTTCATAGCTCACTGCAACCTCAAACTCCTGGGCTTAAGCGATCCTCCTGCGTCAGCTTCCTGGGTAGCTGGGACTACAGGTGCACATTGCCACACATAGTTAATTTTTCTATTTTTGGTAGAGACAAAGGTCTTGCTCTTGCTCAGGCGGGTCTCTAATTCTTGAGCTCAAGCCGTCCTCCCGCCACAGCCGTCCAGAGTGCTAGGATTATAGGCATGAGCCACTGCATCCGGCCCCTCAATTACTTCAGACTGGTTTTCTTGGCCAGCAGTTCTGTTGGTCTGACTGTCTCCCTGTTGGCTGGTTCTGCAGGTGTTTAGGCCAGAAAATGGCTTTCAGGTGAGAGCAATGGCTGGTTGCCCTGAGTTCTTACCTCAGCTGGCAACTCTTGAGAGGGGGCAGATGGGAGGGCTTGGGCCTAACAACAGCTCCAGGTGGGTTTTGGAGGATGATGCAGAGAAGAAAAGAGAGGGAAAACCCTAAATAAATAAATAAATTGTGTCCCAACTGTTCTGAGAACTCAATAAAACAATCACATCAAATATGAAGAGGCATAAATCTTGTGTCTGCACAGGTAACCTACTCAATTGCTTTTATTATCGCTCAGGCTGCCTCCATTTATTACCGTCCATGGCCTGGGCACAGGAGGCTGCATGGAGGGTGGTCTCCAGTGCAATCCTACACCCCGAGAGGCAACAATCAGCCCATACAGCCAGGGATTTCGATGGGAGCCCAGGAAGGGCCCATCTGTCTGCATGAAAACCAATCAATAACTCTGTAACCAGAGCCCTTGTCACAGGGAAATGGACAGCACAACAGTTCAATAGAGGGGCCACGGGGGGAATTAGCCGAGTGGAGATGGGGCCAGGCAGCAGCAGCCCCTAGAGAAGAGAAACGGGGACCTAGAGAAGGGGAGATTGGGAAGGGAGGGGCATGTGGCAGGGGAGAACAGTAGCTTTGCATGCACATCAGCATAAGGAGGGGCATTGTGCAAAGTAGACTCGGGAATGAGAGGCAGCGTTGGAAGTTAGGGTGGCAGGGAACATGTATTTTGGAAGGCATTTAGAGAATGGACTTGATCTGGTACAATGGGATAGTGTGAGTCTTTATATGATAGTATGATGGTATGTGCTCGTGGACTAGAATATTACAGCTTCTAGAACAAGAGGAGCAATGATGGTAACTGGTGTAACTGGTGTGGAAGATTAATTGCAGCCCCCGACAACTGCACTCTGAAGAGGGATCTCCCTACAAGCCCACATGGGATGGGAGTCCTGCTTCCCAGTCTTCTCTGCAGAACTGATGAAGGAACACCTGAAACCAGGTGCCCCATTGTCTGCTGCTCCCAGCTTCCTAGGGCTCCAGCCTTAGCTACTCTACAACTTTGCCTCTTAATGCTCAGGTCTGTCCTTAGAACCTCCTTGTTTCTTCCTGGAGTTGGAATTCTTTTTTTTTTTTTTTTTTTTTTTTTATAAAGAGTCTCTTTCTGTTGCCTGGGCTAAAATGCCATAGCATCAGCCTAGCTTACAGCAATCTCGAACTCCTGGGCTCAAGCGATCCTCCTGCCTCAGACTCCCGAGTAGCTGGGACGACAGGTGTTTGCCACCATGCCTGGCAAATTTTTTCTATCGTTAGTTTTGCTCTTGCTGAGGCTGTTCTCCAACTCCTGAGCTCAAGCCATCCTCCAGCCTCGGCCTCCCAGAGTGCTAGGATTACAGGCGTGAGCCACCATGCCCAGCCTGGAATTCTCATATTAACAGGAAAATGTATACAAATGGTCCCAAAGTTATGATGGTTCAACTTGCAATTTTTTGACTTTACAATGTGCAAAAACGATATGCGTTCAGTAGAAATTGTGCTTCAAGTACTCCGACTGTTCTGTTTTTTACTTTCAATACAATATTCAATACATTACATGACATATGCACCACTTTATTATAAAATAGGCTTTGCATTAGATGACTTTGCCCAACTATAGTCTAATGTAAGTGTTCTGAGTATATTTAAGCTAGGCTAGGCTAAGCTATGATGTTCCATAGTTAGACTCATTAAGTGCATTTTCAACTTAGGTATTTTCTATATATGGGGTTTATTGGGATATAACGCTATTGTAAGTCAAGGAGCATCTGTATACTGGAAAGAATTCCTTTTTCACTTCCAGTTCTTTAAAGGAATACAGTATAAAGGGTGTTCATCTGACCTGCCAATTCTCCGAATCCCTGCTGTTTCTTCTTATACCCATCCCATTCCTCCAAGCTAGGTGTCTGGAGCTCAGATGCTCACAGGGGAAGCAGCTACAGGTGCAGCTGCACCCAGTGCAGCTTCCCTGGCCATGTGGGTGAGTCCAGAGAAAGGGGGAAGGGTCCCTGAGACCTGAGGAGTGGGAAATAGTGTCTCACAACCAATGCCCAACTGGCAAGTGAAATATTAGACAGGTGAAAAGTTAAATCACCCTGGGTTTATCTATCTTCCACTGAACTGCTGGATTGAGATGGTTTCCTCCTGTTGAACAGGTTATTTGTTTTGGTGCTAGAAAGGTGCAGCCTGAATATATTCATGTGGTTTATAGGTGTAGAGGTTGATGTTTTCTGTGTGCGGATTTGTGTATGTGTGTGTATGTGCCTCCCTGTGTCTACTCTTAGAGCTCTGAGGCCAAGAGGAGGAAAGGGAGGAAGTCCCACAGGATGTGACCTGAAGCCACGGACAAAGGCTGGACACCTTGTACTTGGGCTGTGAGATCAATCATTGAGGCAGTCACTGGCCCGTGGGTGAGGCGGCAGCAGGAGCAGGGTGGGGCTGAAGATTTCTCATTTCGTAATTTAGGCAAATAGGAGCCAGACTTTCCTTCAATAATTAACATTGTATTAATAACACCCTGTAGTTCAGTTAGCCCCCAGTTAGAGAGGCTTTGCTGCAGCAATGCCACCTTTATGATGGAAAGCCGTGAGACCAGCTGTCCACCGTCGCTTTGACACTTGAGTCCCAGACCAGTTGGAGGGGCTAGTTAGGGACCAACTGCGTAAGTAACCAAGAAGATGCCCTTCCCGGCACACTGCTTCCAGAGCTGTGGTCCAGTGACCCACAAACCAGGTCCCCCAGGAGGAGTTATGGCAACAGGTATGGCAGGTCAGGGCTCTCCTCAGGGTCAGGCCCCAGGCCAGCCTCCAAGACCTTCCTCAATAATCCAGGTGCCAGGGACGTAAGGAAGAGGCTCACTGGGCGTGGGAAATGCGTAGCTGGCCTCTGGAGCAGGCTTGGAGTCCAGGCGAGCACGATGGCACAGGCAGATGCCTGGGGCCTCCTGGAGAGGGCACAGGGAGCCCTTGGGGTGTGGGAAGGAAGAGGAAATGGCCCTGGAGGAGGAGCAGGCCCCTGAGCACCGGAAACTCTCAGGTAAGAGAGGAAAGCATGTCGGAGGGAGGGAGACTGGAGAGGCTATAGAGCCAGGCTCCTCTCTGGCACATCCTCAACAACCGAGGGAGCGACTGGCCCTTTCTTTTGTTTATGGAGAGATAATATGGTGAAAAGATATTTTGTGTTTCCATAAAGAGAGGAGAGGGAGGAGAGGCTGGGAGTCAGGTGGCTCCTATTCTAGCGAGGCTCAGGCTTATTGTAGGGCTGTCGGGGGAAGGAAAGGAGTGTCCCAAAGTCCAGACTGGTGTTTGCCAAGGGCGGCGATGGAGACAACCCATGGCCACAGGGCTCATGTGCACCAATGTCCTCAGGGCCCCAGCAGGGAGGGTACACTGGAGAGGCTACAGGAGATGAGACAAAAGGAGACAAGAACTGGGCAAATGTAGCTGGAGCACACAAACCCGGCAGGCAGGCACCAGTGCAGGAAGACTGAGTTTGAAAAACTCTGTGCTAGCCAAATTTAACACAGCTTTGGGCCTGATTTCAGTCAGTCTACCTAACTGGACATTCTTATCTCTCTGCCTTAGACCAGAGCAGTAACATCAGTGCACGAACAGGGACAGGACATTTCCTGAGCCCCTTAGTCCAGAAGCTCCTGGGGAAGGGAGTGGTGGAGAGATTGTGACTCCCTACAGCTAGGGGAGGAGACAGTGAGATGTGGCTGGGGAGGGGACAGAAAGTGAGGATGAGGACTGGCAGAGGGAGCAGGAGGCTGTGAAGCTGAAGGTGGAAGGGGGCTGTCCGGGAGCTGCCGTGGCCTGGATGGGCTCATTTGGGACTGGAGCATATGGCTGAGCATGGGACACAGAACTAGAGTTCGAGCCCGGGGCTTGGATCTGCTCATCTGAGCCAGGGGTCTATGGTAGCCCTGCAAGGTCTCAGAGGTGGCTGGAGGGAGCCAAAGATCCAGACAGCTGATCGTCCAGGCTGATGGGGGCCTGAGGAGTGGCCCAGAGGTGGCAAAGGAGAAAGGAGAGGAACAGCCAGGGAGGAGATAGGTGGGTAGTTTCTGAGAAGAGGGTGGAACAAAGGAAGCAGGATGGGAGGTAAAGTGGCAGAGCCGGAGCTGTGTGGCTCTTTCTGAGGGGGCTCCACAGGAGCATGTGGTGCAGCCGTGGTCACCTGCCCCTCGGCACGCTGCAAGGCAGGCCGACAGTGGCTGTGGGGCCACTGCAATGCAGTTACTCCAGCCTGGTCCTTGAAAGGCTGGAGAGGTAGAGTGGAGGAGAGGCCAAGCAGAAGGGAGGGAGCTCCCCACCTCTGGCAGGTTCCAGATTAGAGACCCTTCCACCCGGAGCCCTTGGCCACTTCACTCTGGACTTCCTGCTCTGCCTGCCCTCAGTCCTGTCCAAACTGCAGTGATCTCCCTCTGCAGCAACCCGGGAAGAGAGCAAGCTGGAGGGCAGGACTGGCAGCTCCGGGTAGGGCTGAGGGGCAGGACAGCAGGCTGGGAGGGGACCTGTGTTCACCTTGCAGGCACAGCAATGTCAAGAAATTGGGAGCTGGGTGTGGTGGTGCACACTTGTGGTCCCAGCTACTTGGGAGGCTGAGACAGGAGAATCACTTGAGCCCAGGAGTTCAACACCAGCCTGGGCAACATAGTGAGACCTCATCTCAAAAAAAAAAAAAAAGAAAGAAAGAAATCAGATAGAGGATGGATTGGAGAAGACTGGGAGACAGAGGAGGAGGTGGAAAGGAGAACAAAAGTGGCTCCAGAGCTTGAGCAAATAGGAGTGAGTCCTGGGAGCAGTTTTCCTTGCCCCTGATGCTGGGTGGGGGGGCCTTTGCTGGACCCAGCTGTCCCGCCCACACCTGGCAGGCAGGTTAAGGAAGTTGGAGGAGATCGGGAGTCCGCTGGCAGTATCTGGCCGGACGACCATTCTGCCTCTTATCTTGTGAGCTTTCATCCTAATTCTAAAGGGCAAGCAGTAGGGCCTGCTTTGGTGTGTTGTCCCAAGAGAAGTTGATTATGTGTTGGGAGGTTCCGTGTGGCTCTGCTTTGGAAAGAGTGTGTGTGCTGGTGGCATCTAGCTAAGCCTGGCATCCATGCCCTTGGAAGCTGTCTAAATGGCCCTGGCATCCCAGGGAGCTCTCCAAAGGAGTAGTCTTGTCAAATTGGGAGCTGGTGGTTTGCTACTCAGAAGGCTTCCGGCTAAAGGAACTGTTTGGTCCCAGAATGAAAGTCCCTGCCGTTGCTTGGACGACCTGTGTATTTGGGATGTTAGCAAATGTTCTCCAGAGAGCGCAGGGTTGAATGGACAGTAGATGTCCTACTGGATCAATGACAGGGGGTCCTGAAAGGTACACAAAGGGTCCTGACACATTTGATCTGTGTGCATGCACGTGTCTTGGGATGCAAACACTTGTGACCAGCGTGCATTTGCTTTCCTGGAGGTGAGTGTGTCAAGTTTGTGATGGCGGAGTTGCGGGTGTATGTAATGTTGTGCCAGGAGAACTGGTAGCAGTTGCTTTGTTTGTGTCTGCTGACATCTCAAAGGGAGCATGTGTTTGGGTAGGAACAAAGGCCAAGACAGTTATCTCCTTTTATCATCTGCAGAGTGGGCGCCTCCCCTCCTTCTCCCCAGTCCCTTACTCTTTTTCCTCTTTCTCTTTCTCCTCATCGTTACCTGGTACTCAGTATGGATTAGCTGGTTTGGGTTAGGAGGCCAATCTCAGTAGACTCTAATTGAAGAGTGAAGAGAATATGATAAGATAAAGAAGGCCATCCTTCCTCCAGGGACCAATAGAGGTTTCATGTTCCCCTCTCCTCACTTCTCCATGGAACTGACACTAGGGCAGACAGCGTTCCGACTGTGACTGTCTGGCGTCGGGGAGAGCCAGAGGGAAGGCAGTATGTTCAGGGTTGGGACATGGGTTCCTTACCCTATCACTGTGGTCCTGGGAGGGAAAGCCTAACAGAGTCCAGATGCAAGAGGAAAAAGGGTAGCAGAGAGACAACAGAAGATGGGAAGAGAGAAGTGGGAGCCAGACAGGATTGACACTGACCGGCCCCAGCTAAGGCCTGGTTTTTGAACACAGACATGGACTATGTTGGGGAAGGGACGTCTTTTTTAATTAGGGAAGAGGTTCTGAAGCCTTTTGGCCAGTCTATGGAGCTGAGCATTCAGCTGTCTGCAGAGAGTACAACCCTGATCGGGGTCCGGCTCCTCCTGGAAACATCCTCATTCTCAACTCCCTGCCCTCCCACCCAGCACGTGCACATCTGCCTCTGCCCCACCTCTCTTCCCTGAACTTGGCTCTGAGGACCAAGGATCCCCTGGCCCCAAGGAGACAGCCTGGAAGGCCACGCAGACTCTGCAGGAAATGGTCTCCCAGGATGAGTACAAAAAAGTTGAGAGAAATTCATTTCATGGCCAGTGGCTGCTTAGAAAAGGCGATCCCAGCATACGAATGTGATAAATGTTAACTGAGCATTAATCGCATTAAAGAGGGCCCTATAAACTTTTCATTTCTAATTAAATTCGTCCAGTGATGCTGCCCAAGCGAGTACTCTGGGCCTTTGTTTATGTGGAAAATTAAAATGCAAATACAATGGGATTTATTTCCAGGAGTGGAGTGATGGGCTAGTCCCTCTGGCTACCTGTCTCCAGGCTTGTCAGGCCAAGTAACTGCTTCTTTGGAGGTACTGTCCCCCTTGTGACAGATTCTTATGTGAAGGGAGAGCCAGAGTTCAAGGTCAAGTAGAGTTAGCAGTGGGGAGAAGATGTGGAAAGAATTAAAGAGGAGAAAAGCAATAGATGACCCAGGAACACAGGAAGGCATTGTCTTGGTTTCCCACCCGCTCTCTCTACCAACTCACACCTCTAGACCCCCCAAACCCTACTTGTGAATAATGTCACTGCAAGTCTCCTCTGCAGCTCTGAGATGAATGGAGTTATAGGGAGGCTGATTTGGAGGAAGCAGTCCTGCCAGGCATATGTAGACCTGTTCCTGAAAGAACTAAGTGGCCATCAGCAGGAAAGACCCAGAGCTTGGATTTATCTCCAGTAGTTTGAGGGTCAGCTACTGTTCATGTCATGGTTTCACTGGGCTCTTCCTGCCAGTGCCAAGCAGCATTGACATGGGGCAGCGGAGCACAAACCGAGGAGGACATCATGCATGCACGCCTGCACGCACGCAGCCTTATTCACAGAGGGAGAGCCGGTTGTTCATAAGAATAAACAAATGTCCCTAGCAAGGAGGCATTTAGAACCATGATCCCTTTGATAAAAGCGGTAGCCCTAAATGCTATCGAATGGAACGATCCAAAAAAGTTCCTATTTACGCAAACATAAATTAAGTTGAGGGGAGAGAAAGCCTGGGTAAGAAAAATCATTTGGGTATATCACTTAGCGACACTGAAAGATAGCTATGCTGCTCTATGGATAAGGAAGTTGTAAATAGCATTAAAAAGTAGAGAGGGAAAGGAAAGGGAGGTAGGAGGGATGATAAAAGGCAGAGCACTAAATCACAAATAGGGGCACTAGTACAAAGTCACAAACCAGCTTTATGCCAAGCTTTGCAAAATCTACAGCTTGAACTGGCAATACGTGGAGACACTAAGTGCACAGGCATGCAGGCATCCGGAGGGTGTCAGTATGGAGAGGGTGGATCGGTCGCACCGTGGGCAAGCTGCTCTCTGTGCTGGACTCTGGGATTGATCCATCAGCTCTGCTGTACAGGGATCTGATTGGGTACAGCTCTGTAGACAATCAAGGATGCAGCTGTATGAGGTTTTTAAAGGTCTGTAAGCACATGAGTCTCTTGCGAGCTGGATCCATGTTCTAATGTATCTCCGAGGTAGCAACCCATTCCCGGAACGCCCTCTGCTTGACTGGTTTTGTTGAATAGCTACCACCCCCTGTCCTCTTTCATCTGTATCATTCTGGGTTATTCTTTTCCTCTTTAGCGTTCACTTATGTCTCTTGGAAATGCATGAGCAATCGCTGACAAACAGGTTAATGACTGTGGCAACTCCCAAATATCTGGGTGAAAATCAAAAACTTTGGTCAATCATCTATAAATGTTGTCAATATGGTGTTAAAGATCTGGCGATTTAGAAACGTCCACATAATTGATTGAATTTTGCAGTTTTTATCCAAGCACAGAATCGGCACATTGGGAAACACCTGTTTTTGGAGAATAATATTCCAGGAAACACAGGGTCGTGGTTAAAAAGCATCTTTGATACACTGAGTCTGATTTCTGGTTTGAAGGGAGACTGAGCTGGGCCCTAAGTCAGGTGAAGAGCTGATGATTAGAGCAGTTAGTATCGGAATGAGCACAGCTGGTGAGCACTTTCCTCCCCTTGAAAATTGGTCAGGAGGTCAGATCACTCTGTTCAAATAAGCTTATGTTGTCTGTCAGTCCTGGCTTCCATAAGGGAGTCCACGTTGCCATCTTAAGGAAGAATATCAGGTTCTTAATAGACACGCCCTTTTAGTCATTTATTTTTTCATTCATCTGTTCAGAAAACCCTTACTAAATACCTACTATGTGCCAGGCAATTCACATAAAACTATGTGGCATAGTACAAGGGCTCTGTGGAGGCACTGCCATCATGTGAAGCTAGCTTCGCTCCTCCTTGCTACGGGGATATTAGGGGTCAATTCCATATTCTCTCTGAACCTCCGTTTCCTCACTCGTGTAATGTGGGGATAATCACGTAGCACTCTCATAGGTTCTCGTGAGGGTTAAATGAACTAATCCACATGAACCTGCTTAGAATTGCACCTGGCAAGTATTAAGTGCTCAATAAATGCTAGTTATTATTGCAATCTGTGTCAATGTGTGTGCATTCTGGTTTGTGTATGTACCAACACTGAAATCTTTTGAAATAAAAAAAGCTTGAAGAGCCAAAAGGATATTCTGTGAACAGAATTGTGTATCATGAATGCCAGTGAGAATTATGGTCCTGTGTAAGCCCAGCTGGATTTAGGAAGAGGGCCTGCTCAGTGCATTTCCAGGAAAAACAAAAACCCTGTGTGACTCAGTTATCTGACCATTCAACAGAATTAGTCAGATAATTGCACCTTTTGTCCACTTTGTTTGAGAGCCCAGCCTCTGTGGTTTTGTGTGTGTGTGTGTGTGTGTGTGTGTGTACTTTGCATAACCGCATACTCCTTCTCTGGGATGAGCCTGCTATTGCTTGAGGAGTTGAAGGTTGGCATTTTCTGGGCTTCATGGCATTTTCGTGGTTGTGGTGCTTTGCATTTCGTAGTTTTTTTTTAAAGAAAAAACTGAAATGGTAGGGAAAAAAATCTTTATTTGACTTGTTTGAAGGGTTCCTCTGATTCTTAAATGTCATGAAAAGGAGAGGAAAGGAAGGTAAACAGGAAGAGGAGGGGAACAGAGGAGAGAAAATGGAGATAAAACAAAGGATGAAGAAAGGGGAGAGAGGGAAGTGAGCAAATATTTGGCAAATTCAAACCAAATCTGTCTACTATTGTCTGACATATCTGGATATTCCAGGGAAGCATGGGAGTTTGACAGTCACTGCAGTTATTTCTATTGCTAAGAGGTAAAAGATTTAAAAAAATTTTTCAGGAAAAAAATTTACTTTGGGCTTAATCTATTTGGTGCAATGGTTCAAAGTAACTGAACAACTGCAAATTCTCCCATTTATTCTTTGCCTGACAACAGCAAAGATGAAAACCAAAGTTTCTCAAACTCACCTCACAATGACGTGTTTCCTATCTTTATGGGAAGTCCCAAGGAATGAGGCCAAGATGCAATCCCATTCTTGCCTCAGCTTCTCCCTGCCCCTTTGGCTTAGTTGGGTAACCGAGTTCAGCTCAATGGACTTCCCTGCGATCCACACCGAAATGCTCTCACAGTCACTTACCTGCTACCTTGCATATCCCTTCCTTAGTTCTCAAATTTAATACCTAGCTTCCACTATTCCTCATTTATACCTATTAGTTAGTAAATGTCCTGATTTTTTTAAATTAGAAAGTTAATTTTTTTTAATGAGCTATATTTGAATCTTAAGAGCTCAATTATCCTTAAAATTTTTAGTAAGTATAAAACATGTTGAGGGCTGCCATCTTCCTTTCCGCCTCTTTGTCAGTGCAGGGCTGGATGCTGCCCTCTGCGTGGAGGTGGGCAGTGTTGAGCTCTTTCAACCCAGCCCCTGCCGCTGCCCAAATGGGCTAGAAGGCCAAGGAGAGAACTACCCTCTGCCTCTGTGCCACCTGACTGCAGTTTTTGCACATCTCTGCTCAAAACACACAAACATGCCTTGATTTATCTCAGGATTTTATATGCATTAGCACACATGTATACATGTTTGTGCACATGCACAGGCCAATCTTATGGCTGCTTTACTCAGTAAGCCCTTATAGTCATCATCATAATAATAGCCAACAAGTGTTTACTGCAGTAGGACTCTTATATGCATGTTACATGTATTAATTGATTTAAGCATCATAAACAACCCCATAGGGCTTTGTAGGATTGCTTATGGATGAAGTAACTGGAGTACAGGGAAGTTAAATAACTTGCTCATGGTCACAGGCTAAGTAGCCCAACTAGGATTTGAACCCATGAAGTACTGGCTCTAAAACCCATGTGATTATCCACTATGCCATACTTCATACGTACTTTGGATCGAAGGAAGTACAGTGTGGGTAATCTCTTGGGGAACTCTGTATTTTGCAGTCTCACGTCCAGCTATATATTCACACATTTACTTGCAAGCTCAGAACAAGGACTTGCTCCCCAGTAGATGATCATGCATAGTACATGTCCCTGTACTGTTCCATGGTGTGTGTCCCTCAGTGCAGGCCACTGCTAAGCCACGTCATCTGGGGATACTAGGAAGGAAGACAATGCTGATGGCCAGGGCCACAGAGTGGAGCAGAATGGAGATTCTTGGAACTGGAGTTCCTGTTGTTATTCCCATTGGGACTGGGAAGTTTACTCCCATCCATCCTCCTCCAGCTCCAGCATGGATCTAGACTCAGCAGGCATAGGGTTTGGCCCAGGGGCTTAACTCTCCAAATCAGGCAGATGCAGGGAGGGTGGCACCAGGACCTGCGTCGGTCTGGAGAAGCCAGAACTGTTCAGTGGAGCAGGGGCAGCTTGCTTCCAAGAAGACTAGAACTGTATATTTAATAATCAAAAAGAGATTTGTCCTGCGTCTCTAGAATCTTCCTTCTGAAAAGCAGCAGTGCAAATGACTGGCCCAGCATAAGCTTAAAAAGCTAAAGGATGGGCCCCTCACCCACCACCACACCACGAAGGCAATTAAAGCAATTACCGAATCATATACCACCACCCAGATCCAACATCATTACTCAACCCACATCACCAAGGAGATACCCATTAACCTAATCTCTGAGACGTACATTAGGGGAAAAAAGATGCTGATATGATCAATGAACACAATAATTCAAAGCAGAGACATAGATGCTGCCACCAAACAATACTCAGATTCCTCTAACCCAGTGTTACGCACAGTGCAGTCACCTCGATACAATACCACAAAACACCAAGTAACAAACCTTAAGCCAGCTGCCGGCATGTGTGGACACAATGCAATACACGGTAACACACAGCACAATTCAAACTCTCCATCCCATGGACACACTCATACACAAAGGCCGAAATCATGTGGCGATAGTAAACATCGGTCAGACGCACACTGAAATAGAGCCAGCAGTGCAGCATTCAACCCTTCTGCACACCCAGCAGAAAACGGTCACAGCTGCAGTCCTCCCAAGCACAGTGCAGCCTGCCAGAAAGCAGCAGCACCATCCCATTTCTCCAGCAGGTGGATGTGTCCAGACTGTCACCTCCGATAAGGCCTCCGGGCTCTCATTGCTAGTAAGAGAGTAAACTGTCCCCTGAGCCTGTTTCTGGAGACAGGACAATTCAGTTCTGTCCTGGTTGGGGTTTAATAAGACTTTGTTGTTTCTGAAAATGACAGAGCACCAAGGGTGGAGGAAAGGCAGAGGGGGAGCTCTCCAAGCTGGGTGCAGGAATTCCCCTTCCTCTACCGAGCCCTGCCTTCTGTGGCCATTCCAGAGCCAGAGCCCTCTTGCTGGGTGTTCACTGAGTATCGATTCAGTCTGCAAGCAATTTTAATATTTCTTCAGGGACTTTCCAGCAACAGCACAAGTCATTAATTCACCCTCCCAAATTGCTTATTCAATAGCAGGAACATGGCTCCTGAATAAAGTCCCAGAATTTATGTGACTCGCACGAGTCAGGAGGTCAAACAACTGTTATGGAGCGAAGTTAAAAATCCAAATAAAATATTGACACTTTTTTGGGGAGGGGGAAGGAGGGAAGCAAAGGTATTTAAAATAGGTTTTTGTTGCAATGCCCCCAGGATAAAGAATGGAAGGAGACTGAAGACAAGTTGGAGTTTATAAAATCAATGGAATTTATTGCATATCTACTTGGCATTTAATAATTCTCTCATTTCCACATCCCCCCACCCCCACCCCATGCTGGCCACAGACCGAGAGATACACAGGTATACAAATGCACATTTATGCACATCAATACTGGAGCATGGACCAATATAAAAACACAATTGTGATTTGAGAATCTCAGACACCCTGGGAAGGGAACAATGATGGTTGTGGAGTCTCACTGTGGCTTATATATTTGACAGAAAGCAGCATAACTTGGCAGATGTTCATGAAGTAGGTTTTGATAAATATATCCACTATTATAAATCTTGAATCAATGCATTGAGGCAGACATGAATATAAAGATACACTAATCAGAGAAACAGTTTCTCAGAAGCATAGAAACAGAAACATATTTTTATGTAGTATCATCATGCAATCATGTATGTGATTTGGAAATTAGAATGATGAAAAGAATTGAGAAAATCTGACCCCCAAACCTACCAGTACATGTAAAATACACTGAAACCTATAGCTACTTAATCTAAAATTGTGGTTCGTTCATAACACAGACGTAATGCTTATGAAATACAATTACGGCACATGCACGAGGAAGGATAAGCATGTTTAGAATCACGGCCACATGAAATCTCTGTTAATTGTCTACATATGCATTCACCCAGTTGTCAAAATCATGGATGTGAAAAGACTGAAGGAAAAATTTGTTCATGTCCAAATAGTTAATAAACACAAAGAAATATTAATATACAAAATTTCCAGAAGATGTTGTATGGTTCAGTCTACAGACATTGAAGTTATAGGCCTGGATCCACAGTCTGTCTCTGAGGATATTAAACCTGTGTCTTTGGGCAAGTTTAGCCTCTGTTGTCTCTTAGGTAAAATAGAGAGGATGACTGTTTGACAGAGTGTTAGAATCTGAATGAGAAAATGCATTATGACAATGCCTGTTTTATAGTGAATGTGAAATAAATGATAGTTATTGCTTTTACTATTATTATATTTAGCTCTTTCATTCAGGCCTAGCCTCTCATTAGATTCTACCAGTTGTTCTTGATAGGACTACTCATTCTACCCAGTGGTTAGCAGCATGAGTTCTGGAGTAAGATACCCCAGATTTAGATTTAAATTCCGGCTCAGTTACTTAACAGCTGTGTGACCTTAAGCAAGTTACCTAACCTCTCTGAGCCTCAGCTTATACATCTATAGAACAGGGATAATAATATTCATAAGTAATTGTGAGACTCAAATTAAATAATCCATGTAAATTGCTTTGTGCAGTACCTGGTACATAGTAGGCATATGTTGACCTACTATGGTCTTTAAGATTAAATTATTATTATTGATAATAATAATATTCATTTGTTATTCAACAAATAGTGATTGAGTACTTACATTATGCCAGGCATTGTTGCTAGGTGCTGGAAAGACAGTGGTGAGAAAAATAGGCATGACAGCCCTGGTAGAGCTCAGAGTCCAGGAGAGGACTCAATGTGAATTGAGTAAGCAAGAAAACAAGGTTCCACTCCGTGCTAGACCCTGAGGGGAAGTGGGGAACAGAGAGAAATAGATTGGAAAGCGAGGCTAGAGCCAGATTGGGGAAGATTTCGAAGGCCAGGCTGAGGAATTTCGCATTTATCTTGTAGGTAATAGGAAGCAATTGTAGGGTTTAGCCCCATGACATTCTTTCAGGAGACAGAGAGAGACTAATGGATTGTTTTTGAATACTGGAGTGGCTAGGTGAGAGGTGGGAGGGCTAGAGGCAGGGAGGCCAGGCAGTTACTAGAAGGCCCCATGTCTGCTGCTGCTGAGTTATGGACCCCTCCAGGATTCCTTCTGCTCGCAGAGGGAGGTGGGCTTGCCTGTGGTGGGACACGGAGGACGGACAGGTGCAGAGTCTGGCAATGAATCTACAGAAGCACCCCATTCCCCTTACATCAGGCAGTCTTCGAGCCTCTTGAGCTTTCCAAGCAGGCCTGAGGGGTGGACAGCTGGTAGACCCCAGCTCTAGCCAGAAGCCCTGATAGATGAGGGCAGGGCCAATGGTGAGAAGAGCTAGTCTGGTCACGCTCTGGGCTTGGCATGCACCGCAGACTGGTTTCCAAATGGTTAGTTAAACACATTGCCCCTTAATTTTTAAACCTATGCATATCTTGAAGTTAAATCAATCCATATGCTTACCATTCATCATATAAACCACCACTATTGCCCCCTTGGGCCAGTCCCATGGCCCATCTAGCCTGGTAAATTGTCTCTGGCCTGGGCTCTCAGGGACACGTGGTAGAAGGATGATCACCCTCAATGCCAGTCTTACAAGGCTAAGTTGATTCAGAAACTATGCCTGTATCTAAGGAACCCGCTGTGAATTTATCATCCAGGTATGTACCAAAAACTGTTTTGAAATTATTTTTATTTTTCATCTGTAGTTTAGTTTTCAGAGAGAAACTGATAGTTTCTTGAATTTTGGTGACTGTGTCATGTTAGAGTCAGGACTAACAGATGGAGAGAAATGTGGATTGATAGCGTATGAGAAAGAAACTTTCTTAATTCACTAAGACTTCCTCCCAGCTCTCTCAAGGATCCTCTGTGTAACCAGAAAGATGCTTTTCTCACCCCTGGATTAAGCTAGTTTTCTCAACTATTAGAGAGTTCGGAAATTCTAATTCAGGAGGTCTGAGGAGTGACCCAGGGAATTACATTTTAGCAAGTACCCCAGGGGATTCTAATGCAGGTAGTTCAAGGACAGTAGTTCCCTCTGCAAGCTTTTTTGGTAGGGCTTTCATTTCTTAGAGCTCAGTTATGACTTCTGAGAGGCAACAAAAGAGGCAAAAGCTCTTGACACATTTGGAAGGAACCCTGGTAACCTGGATCTCATGTATTCCAGCCACATCCTGCTAGAGCCAGAATGGAAGGTCTTGCCCATGGCTCTGAAGAATGGCCTGACCTTATCAGTGGCCATTCTCATGCACAGAACGGTGCCTGACATATGGTCAGTTGTCCAAACTGTAACCATTGTGCGTGTGAGTGAGCATGAGCAAACAGCTCTAAGCTCTGCCCAAACTACAGCCAGAGGCCGTGAAAACTGGGTGTGTGTTAAGTGCTGCAGGTCTGCCAGTAGGGGAGCCCTGTGCAGGGTAGAGGTCTTTCCTTTGGGTTCCTGTGGGGAGGAGGAAATAAATCTCAGTTTCTCAGTTCCTGAGATATACAGAAGGGAGATTCTAGTTCCTCAGAGTTTTCAGGAGTAGGAAGCATTTTCAGGAGAGGTGAAATTCTCTGGGATGATCTATGATAACTCACTTAAGGTTCTGCTATGAAAAGTCTCCAGCTGTTTGTGTTGCTGACTTGCCTCGGGGCCAAGCCAGGGATACATGCCCGATATTGGCAGTTCTCAAAGACTTGAATTGAAGCAATAACTTGCATCAGTTGTGCAAAATATCCTTTGCTGAAGCAAATATCATTTTGTTCTCTAGAATAATCCAGTTTATAATACCCAGGCAGCCTGAGGTCCCTGGCAGAGGGCCCACTCACCACTTGTGTGGCTTAGTGGGCCAGCTAGTCTGAAACACCCTGTACCTTGGAGTTCCTTTGATTTACCCAATCAGGAAAGATTTTCCCCATACCAGGGATTAAGTATTTTCTGCAAAGACTCTAAAGTTGGCAGTGTACCCCGGGACAACTTATGCTGATTTATACATGTATATAACACATACATGCAGATACTTGACATCTTGCTCCTAAAAGCAGCCTGCTCCAAGCCTGGTCATATCACTGGTTTGTTCTGACTCCTCTAGGAAGTAATTCTGTTCCTCTAGGGAATAATTTCAAAGTTGGGAAGGAAGTCTGTCCTAGGCAGCTTGGCAGGATTTCATGAGAACATACTTGGAGATGCCATGCATACTTTTATCATCAGCAGCTGGTTCCAGCAAGTGTTATTATTCCATCTTCTAATGAGGAATATTGAGGTTCAGGGGAGCCCCTTACCCTGCATTTCTCAGAACACAATAGAACAAGGAACGGGAAACAGAATCGCAGAGTTTGCATTTTGGGCTTTTGAGTGTCTCTCCCCTGGAGGCCGTATAACTTAATGGTTAAGGGCATGGACCCTGGGGTTAGTCTACCTAAATTCAGATCACAGATTTGCCGTTTCTTAAATGGGTAACCTTGGGCAAATTATAATCTTCCTTATCTGCAAAATGGGTTGTTGTGAGGATTAAGGTAACTATTTGTTTGGAGCACTTAGAACATTGCCCAGTACATAGTACATACTCAGTAGACAGTATTTTTTTGTTTTCTTATTGTTTTTCACTGGAGTCTCTGCTGAAGAAGCATTGCTCCTAGAAATCCTGACCAGCCTAGTCCTGAAAATGCCACCACCTCGTTCCTTCCAAGGTGAGCCATCTGAGGTCACCTCAATGCTAATAGGACCTCTTCTTGTCTCTACCTCAGGGGGAGTTTTTGCACACCATTTATTATCATATAATATAATGCAATATAATATCATACATAACATAACATAATATGATGGGTAGGTTAACTTGGAAACCCTGAGGCAGACCGTGGATGGATGGATAGATGAATAGATACATTTGTACTAAGTATACATACATTATATCATTCTATTGATTTGTAAAAAGTTCCCGGTCTGCCTGGCTGTAATGAGATTTTTGAACTTTGCGTGGCGATCAATGAGAGGAATATTATTGGCCTGGAGAATTGATATACCTGCTCTCAGTGGCTTGTTCTGCTCCCAGGCTGCCCCGGCCCCCCAGGTGTACGATTCCAGCAGACACTTAACCTTTTTTACAGTGTCATCAGGCTAAAAGGAATCTAATAGTGACACAGGACTTGTGCTCAGCACTCTGCCACTATTGCTTTCCTGTCACAAATAATTTATAGCCTTCTATTTCCATCCCTGAGCCTGCACCCCAGCCCTGCCTCCCACTTTCCCCCAGCTCCCAGGAATCGATAAACTCACATAGCCACAGTGGGACTTCAGGGTGCCAGGAGACAGACCGACAGACAAAGAGAGGGGAGATGGAGAGAGGGGCAGAGAAAGACAGAGAGGGGAGAGAGAGACAGAGAATGACACATGGAGGAAGCAATGAGAGAAGGAGGAAGAGGGAGAGAGCAGGACTAGAGAGGAGTAAAGGGCCCTGGTGCTTTCCTAGAAGGCTGCAAGCTTCTCTTTCTTCATGAGTCTAACAGACTGTTAATAGAAGACGCATGCATGGCTTTTATTCTAACTCACAGGGCCCACGAGACTGTTTAGATCTCCAAGTTGCTGGGAAGTAAAGGCCTCCTGGGGATTTAACCAACAAGGGAGTGACCTTACCACCTGCTCAACATCTTTTCTTCCGAAGCCCTACCACACACCCCAGCATCTTTGGGGTCCTCTGTGGATCCTTCCTGGTGCCCCAGCCAGGGCCTTGTCCAGTTCCCAGTGTGTCTTCCTGAGAGTCTGATGCAACCTCTTTCGGGGTCAGACTGTGACCCCTGCTGCTGCTGCTGCTGCTGTTTCCTGTCTTCTCATTGCTCTTGCCAGGGTCTCGGTAGCACCTGCATTGACCAGGCTGGGCAGGGAGGCCCCCTGCCTGCACCTGGCTCTAAATTGAAAACAGCAAGGCCTAGGTGTCACCCCTAGGAATAATAATACTAGTAGTCATCATTATTATTATTGAGCCAACCATTGTACTAATCACTTTACATGGATTATCCTATTTAATCCTCACCATCTTCCTGTGAAGTGCATGGTAGTATTCTCTTGTTTTACAGATGAGGGAATAAGAAACTGCCAAGGGCTTCACGGGTAATAAGTAACAGAGCTGGGATTCAGACGGAGGCAGGCTGAGCCCAGAGCCCACACCGTTCTTCCCACTGCTATACTCACTTCCTTGTGAGTGTTAGAGACTCTGAGTGCCTGGAAGTCCCCATGCTAGGCCCAGGCCAAAGTCCTGGAGGTCCCCAGGAAAGGGTGAGCTCTCATCTGAGATGGTGCAGGAGGAAAAGCATCCAGTGAAGGAACGTGTGCTGGAAACAGAAGTGGGGAGAGGGCACCCTGGCAGGGCAATCTCTCCGTGGAAATGGGAAATGACACCTCCCATTCTGAGTTGAGCTGTGCCCTCCAGTGTCCCACCTGCACCCTCCAAGGATCCATATGTGGGGACTTGAGCTTCCAGGCCAAACCTGCCTGAGACCATGGGGGGCATAGGCGTGTCTGGCTGTCCCCTGTGAGGCCAAGAATGAAAAAGAATTGGAGAAGGAGGAGGAGGAACATGAGGAAATAGTATCAGGCAGTCATCCCAAATAACTGCTTAGCGTCATCCTTTAACCCCTGGTGAGAGTCCCCATGAGTTGCTGGATTGTTGTATAAGATGCAAGAGAGCCATGGATGACCATTAGGTTACCACAATCCCAGTTTTTAAATTCCCTGAGATCAGCTGTGGGGCCTGGCAAGTGCCCACTGCCTAGGGTCGTGGATGGACACCAAGAGCCTTAGTGACTCGCAGCAGGCACCCTGCCCAGCTCCTCCCCCACACACCACCAAGCTGCTGTCAGGGAATAGTGATTTTCCATCACTCGCTGCCTCAGCTAAATCTACACCAGTGGCCCAGGGGTCAGAGGCTCTGGGTAACAAAGACAGAAACTCCTCAAGCCCGTCCAGTTATCTGTCTCACCCAGCCCCATCCCTGCAGTTCCCTGAGTCCAGAGCCCATCAACCCTCAAGCCAGAGTCACCCACAGGCCAGTGAGACCTCAGAAGTTTTTGCTGCAGTGAATTAGGAGCAGCTTCTCTGAGATGCTCAGCATCTTTCTAGACTTTTCTTGTAGACAAGTCTACATTGCCTTCAGCTACTGTCTTTTCCAAGTGACCACGCTCCAAATCTTCCCCCCAACTTTTGAGAGATGACCTTACCTTCTGCTTTGCTGAGAGATAAAAGTTGTATAAGCTCTGCCCGGGCACGGTGGCTCACGCCTATGATCCTAGCATTCTGGGAGGCCGAGGCGGGTGGATTGTTTGAGCTCAGGAGTTCGAAACCAGCCTGAGCAAGAGCGAGACCCCATCTCTACTAAAAATAGAAAGAAATTAGCTGAACAACTAAAAATATATAGAAAAAATTAGCTGGGCATGGTGGCGTTTGCCTGTAGTCCCAGCTACTCGGGAGGCTGAGGCAGAAGGATCGCTTGAGCCCAGGAGTCTGAGGTTGCTGTGAGCTAGGCTGATGCCACAGCACTCACTCTAGCCCAGACAACAGAGTGAGATTCCGTCTCAAAAAAAAAAAAAAAAAAAGTTGTATAAGCTCCTTTTCAAAGCTTTTGGCCACCTGAAAAATATGGCATCTCGGGCTAAGACCTCCCCTCTACCCTCTAGACCATTCTTGTTCTGTCTTGCTCTCTTACCCACGGTCCCTCAGGTGACTTCAGTCTCTCCTTCTTCACTGGTTCTTCCTCCTCAGCCTACAAACTCATCTGGGTCTTTCTTGCCCTAGAAAGCCTTCCCTCCATGCAGCTGCCTGTTCCACCCTCCACCTTCCACACTTTCTCTCCTTTCCTGGTCTATAAGCTTCTGAAGGCAATAGTCTAAGTCTACTCTCACTGCACCCTGCTCTCTTTCCTCCCTGTTTGCTCTCCAGCCTCATCCTGTCTGGCTTCTACTCCAGTCACTTTGCTGAGAATGCTCTCCCCAGTGTCACCAATGGCCACCAAAATCCTAAATTTGTGCCTCTTCTTATTCCCAATTCCCTTCAGTCTTCATGTCACTATTGGCACTGTGGGTTATGTTTCTCTTGAATATTCTAGTCCATTGACTTAGGCGAAACCACCCAATCCTGGTTCTGCCGTTTCCTGTATGGCCAAGTCTCTGACTCCTCTGCAAGGTCAGGTTCTTTTCCCCCATCCCTGAAGTACGTGTCCCCCAGTATCCACTCCTTAGGTCTCTCGTCCCTTCCAACACTGCTTTCCTTGACACTCCCCAGAATCCGTGTCTGCTGCGCCAGCTGACACCTGGGCATGTATGTCCACATGGACACTCCCCGGCCATCTCAAATGTGGCGTGTTCAAGACCAATACCACTACTTCTCCCCAAAACCAGCCGCCTCTCTGCAGGCACATTCCCGACAGTGAGACACACCACCAAGCTTCCAGTTACACAAAACTGGGGTTTTAGAGCCATGGTTGACTCTAGCTAGTTGCCAAATCCCGGCCATCCTCCCTTTCCTGAGACCAGCCCCATGTTGTCTCATGCCCTCATGTTGCTTTACTGGGATGAGTTTGCAAGTGTCCCCTCTAGTTTAGACATTGCTCATGGCTTGAGATCCTATAAACCTGGTTCCTACATGCTGGGAGAAGGATAACAAAGTAACAAAAAGCATAGATTTTGGAGACTCGATTCTGACTCTGCCCCAATGTGTGGTATGATCTTGAGTGTGCTACTTAACTTCTATCAGCTTTGGTTTGCAATCTACAAAATGAGGATAATAGTATGTACTTTGGAAGTTGTTGTGGGAATGAACAGCAGTACATAAAAGCAGCATAAGTGGTGTATAACGTTGGCACAGAGTAGATATTCAGTAAGAGGACGGTAGCGATGATCATCGTCACATCTGAGCCTGCAGCTTCTTTCCTCTTACTCCCTCACATGCCCCCGCTGTGGCTGCCCAGCTGGTCTAGGCACTAACCCCTGTGACATCGCGCTTTCTGGGCTTCCCAGCTGTGCTTCCACCCTTCTCGGCATCTGCGTGTAATGCCCTCCCCTGGGTTTCTTTGTTCACCTTGGGATCATATTATTTTTCACTGGGGAAAGAGACCCCGGAGATCGTGTAGTGCAACCCCTTTATTTTACAGCTGAAGAAGCTGAGGCCCAGAAAAGTTGAGGGATGAGCCCAAGGCCATATGGCCTCTTAATGCCAAAACCAGAAACCGGACTTAGGGCCCCTGTTGTGCAGCCCAGTGCCTCTGACATCAGCACCTCTCTGCTTTAAAGATCGACATCAAGTTCCACCCCTCAGTGACTTCTTCCCAATCCTGCTGCCTGCAAGGGGGATGTTTCCTCCTCCGCACCCTTCCGGCACTAACCACCTGATCCCCCTGGGTGACTTGGCTTTCTCTGGGTAGAAGTCTCCCCTGCCCTAGGAGGTAGGGGCTGTGTCCAGCAGGTGCTCAGTGAACACTGGCTAGAGCCAGGTGGGTTGTGGCTTGTGACTCAACTGGCTGGCTGAGGTGAACTTGGCTCACATACTCCTCTGCGGGGAGGAGCAGCACGGTCAGAAAAGTTACTTCTGAAGTCCTGTCATTTGACCAGTGGGTGGAGGGGAGCTTCCCTCAGTCCTGGCCTCAGCTTTGGTCTTTTGCGTCACTGAGCCCCCAGCTTTTCAGGTCATTGAAAAGCAGACTTATCCCAGCCCTGGAATATTTATTTGGTCCCCTCCTCCCAGGGCATACAGGGAGGGCACCAGACTTTTCAATTAGGCTGACAAAGACGCTACGATCCAAGTAAGACTCTCAGAAAAGGAGGCCCTAAGCCAGCCAGTGGACAGGGACAGGGCTCTGACTTGTCTGAGAGCAGTAGACAGGCTCAAGAAGAGGTTGTTCAGGGCCTGACATTTGGCAAAGGGACCTTGGTGCCATGTTGGCATCCTGGAGACAAAAGGGTTACCTGTGACCCAACCCTTCCCTGGCTACTTCCCATTAGTTCAGGATATTGGGAAATCTCACCCACCCTACCCCACCCTCCGACTCTGGAGGACTGTGACACAGCCCCAGTAGGAAAGCCAGCTCCAAAATGACCTCAAAACCCAGGTCTTGGTACCCGAAGGAGATGTCTATGTGGTTGAGGCAGGAAGGTGGACAGCAAGCCACCAGGACAGTCCCCAGCCCCAGAAAGAGAAAGGATGCTAGACTGCACTGGCTCCGCTGCCCTGATCCTCACTACCAAAAATCTAGTGCAGTTTGGATGAATTCTCACAACAAGACGGAACACAGACTGCCTCTGCCCAGGGCTGCGCTGGGTTGGATTGGCAGAGCCAACAGGAGGGAAGCCTCGTGCCTTGCAGCAGTCAGCGAGGGCAGGGGTGTGGGGAGCAGATGGACAGGGAAAGAGCTGAGGAGTCTGGGAGAGGGAGAGCACCTTTATGGGCCAGGGTAGGAGCAGCATGTGACGTGTGATGCTGTTGTGATGCTGTTGCAGAATCATCCGGACCAAAGTTCAGCAGCCTTTCCACCCAACGCCGGATGGGGCTGGGACAGGAGTGACTGCCCCCGGCCACACCATCGGTAAGAGGGCTCGGAGTGGGTGGGGGGAAGCGGGTCCCACCTAGGGAAAGCCAGGAAACACAACTCCACACCTGGGACCTGCCCACCCTAATGAATCTGAAGCCCACCCAGCTTCCTAGTCCCTTTCTCCCTGAGCTCCTGTCAGCTCAGGGTGTCCCGAGAGAGACTGGCTCCCTAGGCTTTTTCTCTGCCTCCCATCCATGTCATCTCACCTCTGCCCTGCTTTAGTCAACCTCTCCTCTCCCCTCCTCTTTCCCTCTTCCCTCTCCTCCCCTCCCCTGTCCGCCCCTCCCTCTCCTAATCAATGTTTCCTTTAGCATTTCTTTTTTTTCTTCCTTCTTCCTCCTTCTCCATCATCCTTTGTTTTATCTGATTCCGTCTCCCTTTGTGCAGCCTCTTTCTTTCACATCAACTTTCTTACTCCATCTTTGTTTAATTTTTAAAATTGTCCTTTCTCTCTCCCCTCCTCTCCTCCTCTTCCTCTCTCTGCCTTTCCCTTTCTCTCCTCCCCTCTCCTTATGAGCGGCTCTGGGTCTGTTCCTCTGTCTCCCCCCTCCCTCCTCACGGCCTCCTCTCTCTCGGCCTGTCACTCTTGATCTCCCTGTCTGTCTCATCCACTCTGTCGCTCTCTGCCCCTCTCTATCCTCCTTATTTATTGACCTATGTGCAGGGCCTCTGATTGACATGGGCCAGGCCTACAGGAGCACCTGCTGACACCCGCCCTGTGCCCCCGACACACACCCAGACTGTCTTCCCTTTGGCTCATGAGAAACTTGGTGCTGCTCTAGCCATAGAGGAGGCCTGGGCATTGAGAGGCGGGGTTGTGGTTAAATTTTTCCTGCTGCCCCTCTTGGCAGCTGTCCCCTTCTCTCTTGACCAGCAGGAAGTAGAAATGACTGGTCCCAGCCCTCCTGGAGTTGGCAGGAGTTGTTGTTTACTAGGCCTGTGTTACAGTGTGTACTGGGAGGGAGGGTTAGGCCGGGCTGTACCTGAGTTGATCACCGTGGAGTGAATTAGTTCACTAGTCTGTGTCCTAAGGGGAAAATTAGGAACTTCTCAAGTGATTTCAAGGCAAGAAGCAACTGGGAGAGGGAACTACACACTCCTGCGGAACATCAGGACCAGCCTTGTGTCTTTTAGAGAATCAGAGACAGATCTTAGAAAGCCACGGGCTTTAAATCAGGATTGGCAAGGACTCAGCCCAGGAGACCAAGGAACAATGAACTAGGGTTTGATTAGCAGGATTTGCACAGCCCTGGGGACTGGTTGTGCTGTGCAAGGAGGCATCCCAGGAGCTGTGCTCTCCAGAGGACCACTGAGGTGCTTTCTAGAGAGAGTCACCTCTGGTGTTTCCTGGGCCTGCACTCCCTCTGTCTTCAGGGGAGTGAGCTTAAGGGCCCCAGTGAAATCCACAGATCTGCAGAGAAGGCCTAGAGTTGACTAGCCACCACCTACCCCAGGGCTGCACAAGAGTGAACAATAGCCTTAACTGTATGTGGCAACATGTTCCCTCTTAAGCCTCAGAGGAAGAAGGGGAGTGTGGGCTCCTCATCCGTCCTGTGTCCTCTGCTTCTCTCTGTCCCCAGTCCTGGGGCTTTGGCCTGTGATCACAAGTGCTATCCTGATGGCATTTCCTCCTTACTCTCGCCCAGTTCCCAGCACGGCCTCCCCTCCTGTCTCCAGCGCCTCCAACGACCCAGTGGGGTCCTACTCCATCAATGGGATCCTGGGGATTCCTCGCTCCAATGGCGAGAAGAGGAAACGTGATGAAGGTAGGGAGGAGGGAGAGGTTTGGCCTCCCCTTTGCATGCTTTGTCCTTGGACCCGGAGCTCCGGTTTCGGCCTGGCCTTGCAGCTGCTCTGCCGTGAGATCAGTTTTAGTGGCAAAGCCCAGGTCCCCCCACTGCCCTGCTGGCTCCTGGAGAGAGGGAGGAAGGCTGCTGATGGGGCCATCAGCTTCACCATCTGCTCAGCCGCCCGCTGCCTTGCCTTCCCTGGGACTCACCCTTGTCTCCCCTGTGGGATGCCGGGAGGAGAAGCATGGGCCACTTACCTTGGGAAGCTTTTGGAGCCTGGGGACAGCTGCTCTCTGATCTGAGGATGAATGGCCAACCTACCTCGTCCTCACCTGATCCCAGCCCATCAGGAGGTGGGGGAGCGATGTCACATTCAGCCGACCCTGGTGTCCTTTCTCTGTAACACACGGACGTCGCTTCATGGGGCCTCTCTCTGTTCTTCTCTGAGAGTGGAGATGCATTGTGGGCTCCCCTGGCCCCCTCCCTGCTCCCTGGAACTCCTGGAGGTGCAGCCAGACTGTTGGTCAGGGAGCTGAGGGAATGGGAAATGAGGAGGAGGAGGAGAGAAGAAAGGAAATGAGGGGAGAGGGTGGTAGGGATGAGCTTGGGACAAGGTGTTTTTCAGATATTGTGACATTGGGGGTCCCTTGGTGACCACCTGGTTCTCTTCTGCTTGAGGCCAGGGCACAGGGCTGCAGACTCAGAGCAGCAGACACCAGTGTCGCAGGCCTGCTTCCTGCCTCAATTCTCCCATGGTCCCCACTGGGGAAGTGGTGGCCTCCTGGCCTTAGGAGGTGTAGGAATTAAAGGTATCTCCCAGGGAATAGAATCCTCAAACAGTGGGCATGAGGGCTCCCGCACTTCCCCTTAGCCCGGTCGGTCCATATTTATGCCTGTTGTCACTGCATCTTGGCCAGTCAGCATCTCCTTTTTCTCTCAAAAATGTCCTGTTTGGACAATAAATTATATGGTCATCCCAAGCATAGACAAGCCCTTGGTGGGGGAAGCTTAGTGGAGTAAGAACGGAGAAAAAGGACACAGCTGAGAGTCCCCAGGCCGAGGCAGAGGGAAGAGAGCGTGAGAGCCCCGGCCTCCAGCGGAAGGGCCAGAGTGGAGGAGAGGCCTAGGCCTGGCAAGACAGTGATGACCTGGTGCTGGCCTCCTTCCAGAAACCCTAATGGCCTCGTTTCACAGGGAAACAGCTTGTCTGGCTCTATTTCTCCTTCTTCCAAAATATCCAAACCCATTTGGCTGCCACGGCCTTTGCCACTCACTAAATTTCATTGTGGTTGTTTTGGCGGCAGCCCCTGATGGGCAGGGGGAGGCTGCGGGAAAGGCCCTGAGTCCCAGTTCTCCCTGGGGCTTCCCACCCGTAGGCTTCGGCCAAGCTCTCTGGCACCCTGTGTGCTTTGGTAGAATCTGCCTCAAACCATAAGGTTTCTTCTTTAACCAGCAGCACCTGTGCTTTTTAGAATGTGCACTGTCCAGGGAGCTGAGGGAGGCCACAGGTCCCCCTCTGTGCTCTCCCCTGTCGGTCTGAGGTTGTGGCCGAACATGCCCCCTGATGCCTGGGCTCCTGTGGGGCATGGAGGGGGCCCGGGGGCAGGGAGGCGCTGCATGAGTCTGCAGCTACCCAGGGCTGGGCTGGGCTGGCTCAGAACAGAGCGCTCTTGTCTCTGAGCAGGTGATCACATTCATTGTTCCGAGTCAATTCGGTTCAGTGAACCTTTCCTGCACAGCAGTTGCAAGAAAGGCTTGGTGCTACAGGATCCCAAAGCAGAACAAGATATGATTCTTGTCCTTAAGGAGCTTACACTCTAGTGGGGCATGCAGAACACATGAGCCCAGAGAGCAGAAAGGCCCTCGGCCACTGCTGCGATGGAGGTCTGGGCTGCAGGCCACCCAGTGGGAGGGAGTACAGCCTGGGAAGGGCTGCTCTTTGGGGAGGGGCCTGAGGGATGAATGAGGAGAATGTTCAAAGACAATGGTAGCCTGAAATTCTACCTGATAGCCTGAGCTTGTGACCAGAAGGCCCTTTGGCCGGCAGCTGCAGGGCAGCTTTGGCGGAGAAGTGGTGGGAGGTGAGGGTCACAGGACAGAGGCCAGGACTGGACCATAGAGGAGTCTGGACTTTTTGCCCCCTCACCCCCCAAGACAGGAGCAGCCACTGAAGGTGTCTGAGCAGGAAGGGCAGGAGCAGGGCTGGGTTTGGGAAGCTCATCCTCCAGCAGTGACAGTGAGGGCAGAGGGCCACATTGCAGGAAGCAGTTGAAGTCTTCAAGGTGAGGGATAACGGGCCTCTAAGTGTCCTCTGAAACATTTATCTGCATGCCTAGCCAGGTGACAGGAAAGATCAGAGGCCCTGCCCTTTTGGAGGTTCTCTCACGCTGACTTTCCCCTCCTCTTGACCAGCCCAGGCCTTTCCCTGGTAGAGGCTGAGCCTATGAGGGAGACCAGTTCTCCCAGCCCCCTCCCCAGTATGCTGCATTGGACCCAGATGGGAAAGGAGAGGAGAGGAGAGGAGAGAGCAAAGGTGGGTCTGTTGCTGCCCCTCCTTCCCCTCTCCCACTCTGGATGCCGCCAAGCAGCCAGGCCCAGTTTGCATTAGGGAGCAGCTCAGATGATTAAGAATAGGGGAGATAATTATGTGTCAAGATGATGTAGCCCAACTCTGCAGTCAGGCCAAGGTAGCAAAGCAGCTGGCAGGCCAGTCACAGAAGGCAGCCTCGGGCATGGGCTGTGCGGACACCCAGGTGTGTCCTTCAGCTATTGGGCCAGGACTGCAGGCAAGAGAGAAAACTGACTTGGGGAACTGAGGGGTGTTAGAATGGGACCAAGGATGCATGTCAGGACTAGACCTTAGAGGGAGTGGAGGGGCACATCTCCCTTCGGGAGGACCCTTGATGCCCCTGCCAGGCTGGCCCTCCTCTGGCCCCAGGCACTGTGGCATCTCCCTAGAAGTGTCATACCCCGAGGGCAAGTGGTGAGCCTCTCTGCCCTCCAGGAAGCTGCTCCTGCTCCTGCCTCTGGGTACAGTGCGGCCCATTCTTCAGCTCTAACAATGTCATGGTGGTGGGCATTAGCGAGGACAATCACTGCAGTGTGTGCTGGCATTACTGGAGACAATCTCAGCAGTAGTTATTGGTGTTCACAGTGATAATACCCAGAACATTGTTGGCATTGGCACTTGGAATATCGACGGTGTTATCAGTATTCGCAGCAATCATATCTGTGGGGATATTCAAAAGGGCTGGTCAGCTGTGGCTCTGGGGAAAAAGTGGCAGTGACTGTGAGCCTGCTTAGGACTCTTTCCCAAGCCATGGCCTTTGGGAGCGTGGAAAAGCCCCAGACTTCCCTTTGAGAAAAGTACTGGTCAAGAAGCTTTGACCTTCCTCCCGAGAGTCCAGAAGCTCCTGGAATGAGACAGGTAGACAGGCCAGATAGACAAGGAAGTTATGTTCTGAAGCACCCAGAAGACAGGCCGTCCATCAGTCCGAGCAGGTAGAGTCCCCATTTAGTACCCTGCTAACTTCTTCACTTCTTCTTAGCTGCCGTTATGAGTGGCCATATTAGGGCTGAATTCCCTGGGCCCTTTGAAGGGACACTGATTCCCTGAACGTTGTGTGCCCTGGCTCATGGTTGGACGACAGAGACATTTCTATTGCCTTACCTACAATCAGGCTAAAAACCAGAACTCCTTTGCCTTCACCCAGTTGCTTCTGGGCCCAAAGCATCACTGTCCATCAGAGATGGATGCATTGCTGAAACATAGAACAGTTACATAACTTGTCCAAAAATCCAAATGAAGTCATATGGTGAGCACGGTGATCTGTGTGAGGGAGGTACATTGGTATCATCTTTTGAGGTGTGGAATTGCAGGGGGCTGTGGTTTTGCATTCCATTAATTAGGCACACAATGAATTGTGCGGTTGAATGGTGCCAAGCCAGTGCAGTTGTGCGTTTGCAGACAGGGCAGGTTGCATGGCTGCAAATGGCCAAGTCTTATCACTGCCTTTCATAGCTCCCCTCTGCTTTGGACGAAGCTGTAACTGGAAGAAACAGTTTATTTCTTTAGTTAGTTTCCTTCCTAGAAGTCCCCATGAGTGTTGCTCAGATTAGACTTGGAGCAAATGAGGGGATTAAGCTGCAAAAGTGAGCAGCCCCTGTTCTTGTCTAGGAACCTGGCTTGAGGCAAGGCAAGACTGCAGAGACCCCCACCAAGAAGGAGCGTGTGGGGTCGGGGCCAGTATGCAGTCGCTGGAGCTGGACATGGATGGGCAGTGTGGCTTCAGAGGGACAAGTATGGGCTCTGGAGTGAGGCACAGACTCCTAGTGCCATTCATTAGCTGGGCAAGTTACTTAACCTTCAGCAGCTCAGTTTTCTCCTCTGTAAACTGGAGATGCTCTCAGCACTTAATTCACGGGAGCTGTGGGGAGGATTGTGAGACCACAGGCATAGAGTGTTTGGCCTACATCATCTTGGAGGATGGGTCGTTGTGTGTCTGGGAAAGAAAGCCTAATGGCAGGTTTATGTTTCAAGGGGAAATGAAGTTGAGTCAGAAAGAAATTTATCTGGGCACAGGCTCCCTAACTTTGGCGCAGCTCCTTGTAACTGGGGCAGCCTTTAGCTGATGCTGGGAAAAGCTAACCTGGATGGGACCAGCACAGCGGAGGAAAGATGTTGGCCTCACACATGTGATTGGGAGAACTTTGTCCACTTCTACCTGTTCATTTGCTCTGTGCCTACCTGCTGGGCCACATGTCATCTTTTAGCCACCACACGCATTTTAGAATAATATAAATAAAGACCCCCTTCTTTTTCTAGCAAGGGGGCATCTCTCCCTCTAGCCATCTGTGTACATTTCTGCTCCCACACACAAGTTTATTTGTTTACCTCAGAAAATGCATGTTTGTTTTATGGACCCATATGTAATTTTTTACGTGGTTAATGCAAGTGTGAATATGTGTTCCACCACTGAGATCTCTGGGTGTAAGGGGATGTGGAATGTCATGCATTTGGGAAGGCATGCGGTTTTCTAAGTAGTGGACATGCTTAGAGAGAGTGCCAGGTGTGACTATCTGCTTGTCCACGAGCACCAGGGAGAGCTCTGAGCCAGGCCTGAGTGTGTCGAGTGTTCTCAGTCCCGGGCATAAGAGTGCTTGTAGAATTTGGCCCAAAGGGCTCCATAGGCATCACCCCACATTCTGCTGGCAAATGAGTGGGCTGTCCTGAGCCTGCCTCCAGGGGCGGCCTAGGGCCCAAGGCTAGACTGAGGCGGGAACCCCCAGGCTGTGTGGGAGTTGCCACTCAGAACTCTGTAGCTTTTGAAGAGGAGCCTGGTCTCCCAATCTTGGGGTCCTGCCCCCAGTCTTCTACCTGCCTGTCTTTCAGGATCTCTCAGTGTTTGTCTGTCTCTTATTTGCTCTAGTTGAGGTATACACTGATCCTGTCCACATTAGAGGAGGTGGAGGTTTGCATCTGGTCTGGACTTTAAGAGGTATGAGGGCCAGAGGGAACATGGCGTGGGGGTCAAGGGAAATAGCCCGGGGGTGGCGGTTAGAGAATGTTCAGAGAGTGGGTTCCTAAGGGCCAGAGAATGGGAAAGGAGGAGGTGGCTCAGGCTTCCACTGGGAAACCAAGAGGCTAATATAGTCTCAGAGCCTGGATCACTCCGCCATGGGCCGCTGAGGGGGCTTGGGGGCTGAGGCCCCGGGGGCTGGAGGGTCAGGCACTCAGTGGATGGGGGGCACTCTTTCCAGCCCTTGGAAAAACAAAGAGCAGATCGGGTAGTAAAACAAAAGCAAAGGAGACCTGGAAGCACCTGACAGCCCTAATTCATCACGGCCCAAGTTTTTTCCTGTGTTCCCATTATATTTGTTTGTAAAAGTGGAAATCAATTTTGAAGGTAATTTTCTGGAAAGAATGGAAGGGAGGTGGGAGGGCCGGATAAGGCAGAGATGGTAAAAGGAAAAATTTAGGCCAGGCACAGCCCAGGGGCAGCTCTTGGCAAGGTGAAAGAAAATTGCATATTCAATCTCCATCCATGAATCTCCCTCACTGCTGCCCGCCTCCTGCTTGAAAACAATGAAGGCTTTTTCCCAACGCCGGGCAGGGCCTCGGTATCAGCCTCACTTTAACTTCAGGGTCATTAATTCCCTGATTATTGAAGGAGAAGAGAGGGTTGCAGCATCGTCAATTCCAAAGGCATCCCCCCATGGGATCAGGCACTGGCTGGGGTGGGGTTGGGGGCAGCCTGGGCAAGGCGAGGTGTTGTTTGAGAAGGGGGTGAGGAGAGAGGAAATGGGGGAGCCAGTGGACCTGGTGGGGGGAAGGAAGCCAGGAGGAGGGTGGAAGAAGGCAGTCATTACTGCATACCTCTGTTGTGTTGTTATTGCAAATTAAAAGTAGCATGTTCCACTCCACAGCTATCTTTGGGGAGGGAGGGGCACTGAGGGAGGTGGGGGATCTTATCATTGCTTCTTCAGCAGACCAGCCGTGGTGTCACCGTGTGAGGTGACATTTGAATTTACAATTCCGCTGAGAAAAGCCATTAATTCACAAATTAACATTTCTCCCTCTCCCTTTCTCTTTAACACTCTCTCCCTCTCTCACATGGATGTGCAAGCAATTGAAAAGACAAAGGAAATAGCCTTAAGGAAGAGACTTTACTGCTAGTCTGTCTGTGCTGAGATTGCTCCCCCTGCTTCCAGATAGATAAACCAATTACCTGAGCAGCTCTGCTCCTGGCTGCCCGCGATCGAGATCGCCTCCTTTTGCAGGCTGCCTCGGTGGCTGGGTTACACTCGGTGTAGCTCATTAATGTAAACGAGGCATGCTCTGGTCACCAAACTCTCTTCCCGGCTCTCCTTCCGGAGGGGCAGCAAGAGGAGTGCCGGGGTTGGTAAAGGCAGGCAAGGAGGACCCCCGGGAAGAGCAGAGACTGCCACTGCCCTGCTGTCCAGGCCCTGGGTGCTCCAGCACAGCCTGCTGTCTTAGAGGAGGCTGGGGCAAGAGCGATGGGGAAGTCTACAGGTGAGCTTAACCTGGGAGGCTCGCTCAGACCCTGGTGAGGGCTGAGCACGGCAGGTGTTCAGAGGCAGAGGCCCGATCCGGAACCTGACTCTCTCATCATCAGCCTTTTGGTCCAGATGCAGGAGCTGGCGGAACCAGAGAGGGATCTGAGCTCTCCCTGCGTGGGAAGGGCTTTGGGAAGTTTTGCTGAGTGTGCACTATTTTAGTAGGACAAGATTCAGCCTGAAGGAGCAGGAGAGATGCTAAGGAGGGCCCAGAAGACATGATGAGGTTGTACCATTTTGGGTAAACAAAATGAGGCTGCACCAATTCCTTAACCTAAACCCAGCACTTGGGCACAACTATGTCTGTTTACCACCTAATCCTTACACGCACACACACACACTCGCACACATGCACGCACAAGCGTGCGTGCGCACATCCAGCCATCCGATTCCCTTCTTAGAGAGGACCCACGGAGGAGCGTGGGCCTGGGGCTTGCATGCTCTCTGAGTTCTGAAGAGAGCAACTTCCTGGGTGGGGAGTTGCAGGGCCTCTCCCTGCTTTTGCTGTCCTCCCAGGCCCTCGCTCAGCGCTCTAAGGAGACATTATGTTGGAAGCCAAGGGGCATCTGTGTTTCTGTAAGGAGAGGTGCTCTGTGGATTCTATGATTTCACACACACTATACTATCTAGCGCATGTCGCAGGCTCTGCTCCCCGGGAGCCAGGTCCTGTGAAAGTCCACATACCAAATCTATATGAAGGTAACCATTTGTCTAGACAAGTGCCTGGGATTAATTGCATTTACAGAGCTCAACCTGTGTGCAGTTTCCAACTTATATTCAAAACCTGCCTAATGTCCACTCTAGTTCAAGAAACAGCTCAGGTTCAAAGGTCAGCATTCGGTAAGACTCCAAAAAAAAAAAAATACCCCACTTATGAGCACACATTCATGGCTGCGATTTTATCTTCCTAGTAACCAGGGAAATTAGACTGTTCATACCTGAGGGGGGAATTTTTCTATCTCAGTTGGATCACATGTTTTAACCAAACTCTCTGGACAATGCTGGCCACGAGCCTGTTGGACATTGACCATGTTGTTATCCAGAGGCAGATGCAGGTTATGTTGATGTTTTGTTAAGACCCTTACCTTGGGCCCTGTGCACACATGACTTGTATTTTTCTGTGGAAAGTACTGGGGTTTAGCCCTGGCTGTGGGAAGCTGACATGGTGCATGAATTTGTACATAAATTCCTGCATTTATACCAGACACAGCAGCCAAATCACTAACCGCCTTCGTTTCCCAACTAGTTCATGCTGTTGTGGATAAAGAGTTACATTTGGTTGTTTGGGGAAGTTTTTTGAGATTTAGCACAAAAGAGCATTTTTTTTTTCATAAAGTGCCAGAAAGTCAGTATAGATAGGTCGACCCCACACTGCAAGGAAGAATGTGCAGATTTGTTCTGGGGGGTGCTGTGTGTGCCCCTCCACTACTGGAAATTGGGGTGGGTGTAGTAGAGATATACGACTTTCACAGCAAGGCTTCGGGTCCTCCTCCCACCTCCACGCTTGCACCTTGGTGGACGAGCACCTATCTTGTCAGAATACGTCTTCAACTCCTAGTCTTCCACTTGGCAACCACCTCCCAGCCCTGCAGGTAGGCATCGCTCTCCTTCCCCCACCCGGCAAGGGCACGAGCGAGAAATCCGCTGCCTCAGCTCTGCCCTTCTCCCCCAAGCACGGGCTCTGGACGCCGGAGGGAGGAACGGGCGCTGAGGCTGCCCCGGGCCCTGGCGCTCGTGGGCTGGCTCCCCAGGTACCTCCTCCTCTGCAGACCAGCGGGCAGCTGAGAAGGGCAAGCAGCTGGCCTGGGGGACCCCTCCAAAAAAGGGTTTGGAGAGAATATAGGCCAGGGAGACCCAGGATGTCTGCCTGCCAAAGGAATGGGTGCTGCCAGCCCCCTCAGCCATGGCTGCCTGCTCTGGAGCCCAGGGAAGGACCCCTCCCTGCCCTGCCTTCCTCAGGGCCATGGTGGCCCTAGGACTCTCTGGGACCCTCCCTATTTAGCCCCAAGCGGGTGGAAAGGCAAAGAGGGCTGGGGGAGGGCTGGGCCTGATGCAGGGGCCGGGAGATGATCACGATCATGAGCCCAGCCGGTTGCGGCAGAGCCAGTAATTCAAACCATCCTGACCCTTCGGTGAACCCGAACCTGCTGACCTTGACAGCACTAGACAAGAGAGGCCTCACAAACCTCAACCTGCGTGGAGGCCTTGCCGTCTCTCCCTCCCTTTCTTGGAGCCCTGTGGCCCAGCCTCCAGGTGGCCCCTAATTCGGCTACCCCCATGAAATGTCAGCATCTCCTCCCTCCCCAAGGCGCCCCCTGCCTGCTTCAAAGCACCCTTTGTGCTCATCTCCACTGGAGACCAGCGTGTGGCATCTCCTGGGGGCCTTTCCAGGGCTGGGGCTGAGGCTTTCTCCTGGAAGCAGAGTTTCTGCACCTTGCCCTTCTTTTGCCCCAGGCTTCATCTTTTCCTGGAGAAATGGCTGTAGAGTGTGTGTGTGTGTGTGTGTGTGCGTGCGCGCGCGCGTGATGTCTGGGTCCACACAGGGGCAGAGATAAAATGTGATCAAGACAGAGCAGACAAGGGGAGGGAAGAAAAGCCTGAGGAAAGCCGCCCTGGGAACCTGCATTAAAGTCAGTGCAGTTTATGAAGTTCATGCTTTCCTCCTAGGGAGAGCTGGATTCCATCCAGCAGCCTCTCAGAGTCTGCCAGACAGCTCCTGAAGCAGAAAGTGCAAGCAGGAGAGCGAGTGAGCCAGTGACAGAGGGAGAGATACAGGGACACACTCACACACTCCTCGGCTCACACAGACCTCCCTGGGCCCAGGCAGCCTGGGCAGCTTGGGATGGAGGGAGGCAGACTGCGTGCTTGGTAGGAGTAGCTACGAGAGCTGCCTTTCCTCCCCTCGTCCCTCCCCTGCCAGCTCCATTGCCTTAGGCAGGTGGCTGACCAGGCCCCTGGGCAGTGCGGGCACCTGGGTGGGCTGATGGTGTGGTAAGCTGAGGGCCGTGCGAATCCTCTAGAGCAGTCAGCTGGTGGAAGTTGCTCTGGGTGAGGAACCCTGTGGCTGGTATTGGAGCAGTGAGATAAGGTCTGGGCAGTAAAAGGGACCAGAATGTGATACCATTGGGTCCCCAGGAACCTGCCTCTTCTTCTGATGCTGGGGGTCCATTTTTCTCTGGCACCTTAGTCTAGACCAAGTGGGTACCTTACAGCCCTGAAGGTAGCTACTGGAGTCTCCTAAGTAGAAACAATTAGAGACCATATTTTTCCCTGGTGATTCAAGGGAAATAAGTGGTTGACAAGGTTGGAGTATGGGAGCTCTCGGAGGGACCTATAAGCGAGCTGGAGTATCTGCCCTTCTTGACTCTTCTTCGTGCGCACAAGCACGTGGTTCACGCGTATGCACTCATAATATGTAAATGGGCCAGGAGCCTTGACTTCAGGGGAAAGGGGAGTGTGGAGGAGCAAGATGCTGAAAGGGAAGTATGTCGCAAAGGCCTTCACTCTGGCCTGCGGGCTTGGCAACATCACGTCGCTGGCCCGTGTCTTCTGCAGCAGGCCTCAGCTGGGGGTGGACAGTGAGAAGTCTCTCTCTCGCCTCCTCCTGGGAACTTCATGTCTCTATTCAGGTTATGCCAGGAGCTGGGACAGAGGAGGATGATGGAGCTAGAGTCATCCAAAGGCAGGGAATTGGGAAGAAGTTAGGAGGGCAAGTGAAGGATGGTCAGAAATTGCTGATGGCAGAGGATGCTCTGGGAAGCCTGGAGATGTTGGGCTCAGGAGGCGGAAACTGGCCGAGGATGGCTTTGCTCCCCCTGCTCTCTCCTTTCCCCTCCCCTCGTCCCTGCACACATCTTTATTGGTTCTGGTAATAGCGTTGATTTGCATGTCAGGCAAAGCCTTGCTACACACACAAAAAGAAAACCCCAGCCGTGGCGGTGTGGCAGTGTCAGCTCTCGCTGTTGTTCGACAGTGTAAAATTAAATTAATAAAGCCCCCAACACAGGAAAACATAACAGGAAATTAATGGCCTTTACTGTCGCTCTGATGCAGTCATTTGCAACCCTGCTTTCCGCACCAAAGACTTCATAAATGCAAGCAGTTTCTCTAAACAAGCATACTTAGGGCGGCCTGGTATGTAATTTTTCGCCTTGCTTGTGTCCTTTGAGCTAACAAAGCCCCCTTCCCTCCTGGGTCCAGAGATTTCTAACTAGTTCTGGCCCCGGCTGGAGCCCAGTGGGGATGGCACCAGGCAGAGGGCCCCACCCCTTCCTTGAGAGCCCAGAGAGGGCTGAGGAGGGCTGAGTCCCAGCAGATGGGCGCTCAGCAGGCCATCCTACCCCACCAGCAGCTTCAGCAGGCAGCAGCCCTGCACAGCCAGCCCCTGGAGTGAAAGCTGATCACCCCGGGAGTTCCCCCAGGCCCACCCAAGGCTCACCGCTCCCCTTTCTCCTATGGGTCTGTCTTCTCCCTCCCACTACCTGTGTGCTCCCTTCCCGATGCCTCTGGCCTTCACCTCCCGCCTCCCATTCCTACCCTCTCCCTCTTCCTACCTCTTCACACAGCCAGGCTGGCTGTGCCTTGGCAGTGGGTGCCACGCCTTTCTTTCCACAGGTAACTGAGGGCTCCTTTCTTGAGGGGGGGGCATACAAAATGGGGAAGTAACTGTGCTGGTACAATTCTCTGGGGTTCTAGGTTTCTTCCATGTCTCCTTCTCCCCAGGTTGCTTAGGAAATACAAGGGCCCAGAAGGGTCATTCAGACTATCCTCTGTCCTCGGGCCGTTTCTAGAGAGCTAAGAGTCTCTGACTGCCTTGGTGTGTAAATAGGTAGGATAGCAAGGAAACTTAGGCTTTCCTCTCTGGGGATCTTCGTACCAGTGTGAGTCCACTGTGCTGGATGTACGAGAGGATCAGAAAACCAGGACGTGGCTCCCAGGAGCTTATAGTCTATTGGGGAAGGCAAGGCTGTCACCCCTCAGACAATTGGCTGTTCACGGAGTGCTGAACCACGTGGCGTGTGTTGGATAGGAATCCAGGGGTGTGGGCTACAGGAGCGAGCTAGAGCGGCTGAGACACAGACAGGCTTTCTCCACGTGGAGGGGGGCCAATGGCTGGGCTGAGAGTGGTGACAAGGCAGAGTTGTAGATTCTTAAGGGTCATCTAGTCTTATCTGCCACTCACCACAGACCTCTCCCCTCCAGCAGTTCTGCCTGCCAGGCCACAGCCCCTGCCCAGACACAGGGCACAGATGGACACTGCCTTCATCCTGAGCCAGGGTGGGCGGCAGAAAGAGCACAGGACTTAGAGTCCACATCTGGATGTGGGCTCCATCTCCACTCCTTACTTGCTCTGGGATCTTTGGCTAACTAAATAATCCCTCTGAATCTCAGTTTCTTTGTCTTTGAAATAGAGGTAATGACCACACAGAGAGGTGGTTGGTGGCAAAGATCTCCATTTGACACCCTCGCTCCCTCCCTTCCATTCATTCCGCCTTGTTTACTGAGCACTTGGCAAACACTGGGCTGGGGCCTGGGTAGATTTCAGTTTCTCGTGACCACATGATGTGGTCCCTGCCCTTGAGGGAATTTCCTCATCATCCTGGGTACCCATCTCTGAATTCATTTTTGAAGGTTAACGCAAACACTGAACTCCACAGACAGTCTAGCCAATGCCAAGCACAGTAGAACCATTGCCACTCTCCCATCTGGAGACTCTACATCCATAATGTAGCCTAAGATTACATTCGATTTTTTAGCAGCCGTGTCAGACTCAAGCTCATATTGAGTTCGTGGTCAACTAAAACCTCGAGATCTTTTTCACATCAATTGCTATCAAGCCAGGTCTACCCCATTCTGCACTTGTGTAATTGATTTTTTTTAACCTAAGCATAGGGCATTCCATTTATCCCTGTTGAATTTCATCTTGTTGGTTTGGGTTCTTAATTCTACCTGATTAAGGTCATAAGGATGTCTTCTATATCATCATCCAAGTAGTTTTTTTAAAAAAAGAGTTATTTTCCTTTAAAATACAGGAAAGCCACATGACCACCAGTGGAGACCTCCCGCCTAGTTGCCATAAGTGAATGCTTTAGGTACTGTTGAGCCCAAAAGCCACCAACCATTTTGCTTTTCTTCATCTTGTCCGTAAAGCTAGGAAGGGCATTTCTTTGTCAAATATTAACATTCACAACATCCACAGAATTTCCTTAATAAATCAACTTTTAAAATCCAGTTTAAGTTGATGAGCAAATTGAGTGCCTGCTATGTACAAAGCATGGCAGGACTGATTTACAAAGGCAATTAGGACAAAGTTTTTGACCTCAAGAAGCTTATAATCTAGTAGGGAGGTAGACATACACATCATTATACATGCAGAATGTGATCAAGGAATGAAGTACTATGGAGAATTAAAAAAAAAAAAAAAAAAGACAGTTGCTTCCAACCAGGGCAGCAGGGAATGTCTTCATGGGGGTGGTGTTTGATCTAAGCATTGATACCAAGTTAATGTGCCACAACTTATTCTGAGTGAGTATGTGCAAGCTCTGGAGTATCACTATGTTCCTTTTCAGTGCCCACAAATTATATAATAATTTCTTCTAAAAGATTTCCAAAGCCTGATACTGAATTTATTAGAGTGTTATTTACATAAGTGTACCTTTCCCCCTTTTCTGCAAGGCAGGATGGCATTGGGCTTCCTCACCCTTTCCTGCCTTGGGCTGCCTCGCGCCCTTTCTTTGTGACATTGTAAGGATTATCAATCACAATTTTAGGGTCCTATCTGGACCTGGGAAAGTTGACGATTGAGATGGCTAGGGGTTACCTGCCTGGCCCCTCCCTGACCAGGCAACAGTGCCCTCCTGCTGGTCCCATTTTGCAGATTCTTTCCTTGGGCAGAGAAGACAAAGGCAAGCTGGAGGTTGAAAAGTTCTGCCTTCTCTCTCTTCTCTCTTGGTATTACATTCTCTTCCCAAGGACTGAGCTTAAACCTGCCTTCCTTTTTGTCCTTTCTCCAAACATAGCAACCAAGGCCCTTTTTTGTTGTCTCAGCTTGTTCCGAGCTTTTGTCTTCCTGACAGGCTCAAGCTATTCTCATATCCATCCTTGGTTGTGGTCTCCTCTTTCCATCTGTTGTGTGTCCTTTATAAGAAGAAAAAAAAAATAACTTTTGTCTGATCAGAAGTACAATACATGCTTATTGTGAAATATTTTGAAGAGACAGTAAATTTTTAGAAAATCACCCATGATCTTATTATCAAAAGATAGCCACTGTTGAAATTTGGTATATTTTCCTAGGCTTTTTCTTTCTGTGCATATATAATTTTATATATATAATTTTCTATTAAAATTGGAATGTTACCATACATACAGCTTTGTGTCTTGCTATTTTCCCTTAACATTATATAGGACTATTTTCACATATCATTAAATATTCTTTGAAAACATGATTTTTTAATGGCTGCATAATCTTCCACTGTTTGGTGTACATGTTCTTTTAAAATCCAGGCTCATCATATTTTAAAGCTTATCTGTGTGCAACAACAGTGATTTTCCTTAAATGTCCTTCTCTTCCCACCCCTCCCCCGCTCCCTTTACTTTGTCAGGCTGATTATTTGAGCTTATAGAGGCAGAATTTCAGTTTTGGAGCATGTTGTCCATATGAAATTATATTCTCTCTTAGAATCTCTTGCTATGGGATATACCTATTCTTTCCCTGGACATGGAGCAGTTTGCCCCCTTCCTCCGCTCTGTCACCTCTGGATGCGGTTGCTCTCTCCCCGCATCCCCACTTCTGTTTTATCAACTTTTCTTTCTTGGTCAGAATTCAGTGGTCTGCAATATTAGACAGGGCTCTGGGCTAGGAACCTCAGTTCTCATTCTCCGATAACTACCTACGGGACATGGGAAAATTGCATAACCTCTCTGAGCGTGTTTTTTGTTTTTCTAAAAATTTTAAATCTCTAGAAGAGAATCAAATTAAAATCTCTTCATGATACTTTCCAGCTGTAAAATGTGACTGATACTGAATCCAGAGTAGCAATTCCTTTGTTGCTTCTTTTTTCCTTCTCAAAGGTAAAGCGTTGAGCAAGGCAGGTTAAGAATTGATCAGCCTTTGCTTTTGGAATTCTAGTCAACAAATCAGCCAACACCTCTGATCACCTCTTCTGGGTCAAGCCTTATGCTAGGTCTACAAAGATGAAAACTATGGGGTCCCTGCCTTCAAAATTTGCAGTTTAGAGGAGAAAACAAACACTAAAAAGTAGCTATTGACACATGTAGATTCCAAATTCGGCTCTGCCAATTACTGGCTGTCATTAAGTCATTTGGGACAAGTTACCTAACCTCTCTAGCCCTCAGTTTCCCAGGTTGTGAGGTCAGCTGCCAGAGGCACATCGTCTGGGTGTGGTTCTGGCTCCTTCATCATTTGGGAGGTGTGTAACCTTGGGAAAGCCCCTTAAGCTCTGCATTTCCATTTCCTCCTCTGCAAAATGGGAGTAATAATGGGAGCTTTCTACTTAAGTTCTTGTGAAAATTAAATGAGTTAAAATATGTAAGTTTGTTAAATGAGTGCCTGATATACTAAGCACTTAATAAATGTTAGTTGCTGTTATTGTAAGGATTAAATCAGTGTATGCATATTAAGCATAGCATCTACTACCATAATAGGAACTGGATCCATTTTTGTTATTATTAGTATTATTTCTATAATAAAGATTTTGGTAGATGGCTACTGGAACACAGAGAAAGGAGAAATTAATATTGCTGAGGGAAGAACTAACAGCTCTCTTGTGTATATCTGAGGACGCTCAATCCAGAAAAGCTCATGGGACTTGCCAAAGTCATATAGGAGTGAGCAACCAGACTAGGATTTCAACCCAGGAGATGTCACTTCTAGTCCAGCATTATGTTAGAGTCGCTAGTATAGTGAGTGTCCCTAGAGGCAGATGGTGTAAATGGGCACAGCAAGACTGAGGTCAGGCAGGCCACCCCAGCCTCCCCTGCTCATGAACTCCTTGAGTGTTTAGAAGCTGGGCTTGGTCAAGTTTAGCAGGTGGTTTGCCAGGGCTATGAGGCTGCACATGGCAGCCCCCCTCCCTCCTCTCCCCTCCTTTGAGGTCTATGTCTCCCTCCCTCCCTGCTTCCCCCTCATCCTCTCTTCCTCCCTTCTTTCCTCCTCCCCCGTTCCTATCTCCCTCCCCTCTCTCTTCATTCCCCAACACTCCTTCCCTCTCCCTTCTCCTCCAGCACCCCCCCTCGGCCCCCGCCCTCCCCATGCCATCAATCCTTGCTCTCCTCCCAGTCTGGAAAGCGCCCACCTTCCGGGGAGCAGCCCCACTCCTCAGCATCTCAAACCCTGTTCCCAATCAGGTGGGAGGGCCGGGGTGGCAGCCCAGACCTCCGTGGTCCTGCCGCCATGGGGGTGGGGCTGGGCTGCTCAGGCCGGCTGCCCTGAATGACAAGCGGGGATATTGATCGCATTCTGAACTCAGCCCAGCCGATAGAAGGTAATTAATGACTCCATTTGCCTCACTACCGAGGAGAACAATTGAGTTTGAAACTGCAACAACTGGCAGCTGGGGAGACTGGGGGGCAGCCTGGGGGTGAACCCCTCAGAGGGGGAAGGTGATGTGTGGAGAGGCTAAGACAGAGGGGGGGCGGCCCATCCTCCAACCCCAGTGCCCCAGCCTGCCGGCTCCCCCTCTATTCCCACTTCCTCAATCACTAAGACTTACTGTCCCCAAGATTGCTTCTTGCCAGTTGTGTGATCTTGCACACATTTTGAGCTCTCCCTGAGCTTGTTTCCTTATTCGTAAAATTGAGCTATGTAAGTGTTCTGTAATGACTAGAGATAATGTGTGTAACGTATCTAGAGCCTGCCCTGAATATAGTAAGTGCTCAATAAACGATGGTGAAGATGATGATCTTTGACAAAGAAGGCAAATTTGGTGGAGTGGAGAGAGTTTTGGAGTCAGACATTCCTGAGTTCAGACCCAGGCTTTGCTGCTTACTAGCTGTGTGGTGTTAAGCAAATAATTTTGTCTCTCTGAGACTTTCCTCTTCTGAAAAATGAGAGTAATACTAAGTATCTTGTAAAGTTGAAGAGATTTAATGAGTGCAGGGGAAAGCCCTAATATTATTAGTTTCCCCATAGACAGGTAGATATTTATATTTGGGCTTAGAAAACTGAAGTTAGCATAGTTCTTTACTTAAAAAAAAAATTCTTCTCAAATGCCTACTCCTGCTTCTTGGGATTTGGTGGGCAGCCCCTGTTAATCCCATCCCGGCTTTGTAGATTTGATGAGCCTTGGTGCTTTCTTACCAAGGAAATGGCATTATTTCCTTCTGTCTATGCCTGTTTACCTCTTGTCCTTTGGAGTGACCACCTTGGGAATCAAGGTAGAATGTAAAAATACAAGGAAGAAAGAACACTTCTGTCCTTTGCCCCTTGCCCTATCCCCAAGCCATGATGTTCAGTGACTATTCCTCTTCCTGAGCTGCTGAGATCTCACTGGCCAGCCAGGGTTCTGGCCTGGGGTGCGAGGTGTGAGGGAGAGCAATTAGCAGCAGATCTTTTGGCTGAGGAATAAAGACATTTTTAATAATGATTCTAGAAGTAGTACATACTTATTGCACAAAGCCTGGACAATATGGAAAAAACTTAAATAAGAAGAAAATACAAATTGCTCATGATCAGGAAGTAACCACTGTCGCCATGTCAGTGGCTCTCCTTCCAGTCAAGATGATCTTTGGTATTGTAGTTCTCTTGGCTCCAATGGGAGCCCCAGACTCTGGACAGCAGGTAGGCAGACAGCCACTGTTGTCCACTGGGTCAGTCTGCAGTCGTGGACTTCCCTGTGTCAGGCTCCCTAGTGGATATGCCCTTGAGCTGGCCACTTACCCTCAAATTAGTTTGACTTCGTTTACTCTGAACTTTAGTTTCCCCACCAGCAAAAAGGGACCATAATCCCTGCCTACCTTGGAGAGTTGTTGGGCGGCCCATACAACCTAAAGTCTATGAAGACTTTCTGTTAAATGCTAAGCAAATATGAAGCGGTCAGAGAAGACAATATGAGCTTTGTTCCCCTTGAAGGAATAATATATGTCAAAGTTTTAACTCAGCAGTTTGTTTAATTTAATTACTTTATTTATATCCCATCTGTCCATCTGTGTTCCAAAGAAGACTTGTGGCAGGTAGCTCACTTTCCCTGAGAGTGCTCACGCTGTAGTGGACAGAGCACCTGGAATGGTTGATAGTCCTGAGAGTCCTACTCCCTGGTCATGTGACTTTGGACAAGTCACCTGCCCACCTGACCACCCACCCCAGCTAGTTTTCCTTACTGTAACATGAAGAATTTGGACAAGATGTCCCCGAATCATCTGGACACAGTCTGTACTCAGCCAGCACATGTGCCACAGGCTGCAGCCTCAGTACAGGGAGGGTGCAAGGCAGAGAACTAGGGATGCTACAAGGGAGGCTGTGCCCCAGAAGGGGCCAAATGGCCCTCAGCTGGGCCCCCTGGGTTTGGCACCCTGGCAGCCCCTGCCAGCAGAATGAAATGATTTAGAGGGCAGGCTCTGGAGTCAGGCAGACCTGTGTTCAAATCTGGCCATCATTTACTAGCTGCATGGCCTTTGACGAGCTCCTTAACCTCTCTTTGCCTCAGTTTTCTTATCTTTAAAATGGGTATCACAGTACTTATCTCACAGGGTTGTTTGGAAGGATTAAGTGAGCTCTGTAAAGTACAACAGTGGCATGTAATAGGTTCTTGATGCTTGTGATCTGCTACAGAATGGTGGCTGGGCAGGGGACAGGAGAATGGGGCTGAATCCTCCATATATGGAGACTGTTGGACTAGCACATGTCCCTTCCTTGTTCTGTGGTCTTACTAAACCTACAGCAACCACATTTTCCAACCTCATTCTAAAAACATAGCCTGATAGTGGGAAAGAATATTGGACATCAGAATTGCTCCTCAAAGCCCAGGACATATGGCCCCATCCTCCAGCCCTCTTAGTGCAGGAAGTCTAATGTAGAGGCCTTCTCTGGGCCCTGTCCTCAAGGAGCCTCTGCCACCACTTTGGATGGCAGCTCAGTAGCTCGGAGGTTAAGTTCTGCTCTTCACTGGGGACACAGTGTTCTCTGGCCATTGGGTAGATGCCCGTATGTACATGGGCAGGATGGTGTTGCCGAGAGGGGGAAGGGCCTCTTGTGGACCAGAGTTGATGTTGTTAGAGGCTGACAAGCAGCAGAGGTGAATGAAGAAGGTGCTAAGTCCACCCAGGGGCCTGCTGCAGGGCCTTCCATATCCTCTCATAGCCAGGGATGCGTGGGACTCGCCTGACAAGTGACTGGGTGTCCTGCGGTGCCTGACCAGTAAAGTGGCCAGTCCTTAAACCTTCTGCCAGGGGTCTGGCTTTGAATGCCATGTAGGAGAGTCTCATTCATTCATTCAATCACTTACCGAGCAGTCTGTGCCATACCTGGCACTGGAGCTACAGGAAGGCCTCAGTGGTCCTGCCCATGGGAGCTCGCAGCCTGGCTGCTGAGCACAAGGGGGCTGTCAGTGAGGAATCTTCTTTGGGATGGGTGGTGCCTAAGGATTCCCACATTTTCCTTCCCAGCTCACTCAGAAACCTAGATCAAGACCCACTTCTGCTTCTGCCTGGCTCTGCCAGAGAGGCCCTCAACATCATCTGGGCCTTACTGTGGTCTCTTCCTCTCCCTTGCTATCCCCTCTGAGACTCTGCCCATGGGAAGTCCCAGTCTGAGCTCTCTTTCCATCGTCCAGAAAGGGCCCTCCGTTTTCCCTCCCTCTTCCATTCTCTTCTTCCTTGTTTTCTTTCCTGCTCCTCCTCCTCTACTCTCTTCTCCTTTTCCTCCTCCTCTTCTTACCCTCCAAAGCCACCCACACCCAGGCCGCCCCCAGCTGCCCTCCCAGGCTTCAGGAAAGCCGAGCCAGCAGGTTTTATTCCTGCAGCAAGTGTCCTCACCCCAGCCAGCACTTCCCTGGCTTGCCTGGGAGGTTTCTTCCCTTTTTCCTCTCCCTCTTTCTGCCTCTCCCATGCCTCTGGGCTTCCTCCTTCCCTGAGCTTGCCCTCCTTGGACCTTCTGACCCAGGGCTTCTCCCAACCTCCTTTGCTCACTCCCACCTTGCCCAGCTGATGGAAGGACACCACCCTTCCTCTGGAGAGAGCCCATGAGACCTGTGGGACCTGTGGTGGATGCGGAGGGCTGCCTCCCTGTCCCCCAGCAGTATGCCACTGCCCTCGCCCTGCCCCGGTGGCCCCCTCACTGCTCCCACAACTTGCTGTGTGCTCCTTCACCACGCGTTGTGCCAGCTGCCTTCCTGCTCCTTTGGGGAGTTTCCTCCAGCCTCTGGGGGTGGTTCTCTGTGTGCTTCCATCACTCCACTTAATTTTCCTTCTCCCCCCACCTTCCTTCACTTCCTCTTCCCTTCTCCCCGCCTCCCGCTGCCACCTCTGCCAGTTGCAGGCTTCCTTTGCCTTCCCCCTGCCCTCCCCCTCTCCCTCCACCGCTGCCTCTGTAACCTGTCTTACCACCAGGGCCTGAGTATACAAAAAAATAAATAAATAAAAAGGTCAGTGAGTGGAGGGAGCAGCAATAACCCCTAAAACAGTACTATCAGTGGAACATGATTGATCAATTGAATTCCATAGCGGCTGAAAAATGTGGGATTAAGTAGTGTATTATACGCACAATGAGTTGAGGCATGATGTTCATTTCAAGTTCATTTCGCCGGCCTCTGCCACCAGATCAGGCAATCAATAGGGGCAGCAGATATCATATATCACCTCTCTGCGGGCTGGGGAGAGAGCACCATAATCTCTCGCAAATTTAGAGTGACAGATTTGTCAAGATCTGAAGGGCCCCTGAATAAATGAAGGCAAAGAGACTCCTCCAGCCAGTGACCTGAGGACAAAGCTTCAGTTCAGCTCCTGCACACACATACACAAGCGCAGGCGTGGGGTGAGCCAAGCCACACACAGGCATATACACAAATCTACACAGAGGCACGATGCGGGTCCTGCCACACATGTACATGCACACACACCCTCACAGACAAATGCACCCTGTATGCCCCAGGACAGATTTGGTGACACTGCAATAACTGTACACAAAGACACTTGACACCTCCTTTAGCCCTGACAGCAGAACTTCCCCAAAAGGTATGAGGGCTTCAGGAAGAATTAGACACAATGGAACATGCAAATAGCTACAGGGGGGGAATTAGGATGATGGCGCATCCTGGAAAAAGAGGCAGGCACAGGAGAAAGGGGGGATGCGGGTTCATACTCCCCATGCAGTCCCACACACACACACAAACACACGCACACACTTGCAGAGAGGCCGTTACTCTGTCCTTTAAACACACACGGATCCTAATTTATCTGGATGTTTATATATGTACAAATGCATATACACAGAGAATACTCACACAAAAGGGAAAAATAAATTTATCACACCTCAACTCACACACAGGGATGCATATACCCTCTGAGACTGAAACTAGTCCAGAGCCTTATGCAGAAAAAGCCACAACCACCAAGTTTTGTGTCATAGGAACGTAGGCATAGCATCGAGGCTGCTTCTCTCTGCCTGCCTCAGACTTGATCCTGATCTTGACTTCTCTCTCTCTCTCTCTCTCTCTCTCTTTGCTTTCCCACCCCCTCCAGAATAGAGCGTGGAGGGAAGATGGGAGGTCCCGTTGGGAAGGCAGACCCCATGCTCCATCTACGAGGCCAGCAAGGGAGGGTGGCTGTAGGTTGAGTTAATCAATATGTAATATTTTCTATGGTCTCCCGAACGATACTGTACAGTGTTACTGTATATAATGCAATATTGATTATATCATATCGTATAATCACCTATAAACTGATATATATAACAGTCCCAGAGGAACACCCTGGAGCCTCTAGCATGGGCTGGCCCCAGGCCCAAGGCTCTCCAGCTGGTCTTGGGCCGAGGGAGGCCAAGGAATGGCCGAGCTGATGTTGGGGGACGCACCTTCAGGCCAGGAGAGTTGCGGGGTAAGCGTTCAGGGAGAGGCAGCAGAGCAGGCACGTTGTGGGTGCTCTGAAAACTCCCAGGGACCTGATGCCAGAGACAGGGATGGCAGAGTGGCGAGAACGCCTGGGCAGAGCATGACATGGACACACGACTGGCCTGCAGCCCCAAGGGAGTGGGCACTAGTGTAGCACCACGTGGCCCTTCCTTGTGGAGCAAGTCTCAGCTCCCTGTGGAGACCCGCAGGAGGAACCAGGTGGCCAAAGAGCTGGCTCCTCACGGAGGCCTGAGCCCGGGTGCAGGTCAGAGACAGAGGTTGACAGGGTGGCCAGGGCACACCGGCATCCACAAAGGCCCTTCTGTAGCCTCTGCCCTAGGAGGGGCCTTGCTGATCAAGTGACACCTCTTTCCTCCTGCTCCGACAATCCTGGCCCAACCCAGGCAGAATGCCTCGGCCTTGCTTTCAGAGGCTCTCCTTCCTCAGTGAAGTTAATTACTTCGCCCAGTCTCCATGTTACACTCAGCCTCGGAGATTTGATGATTTTCAACCCCTGGAATCAGTGGAACTGAAATTCATCTCAGAGCCGAGTTCAATTCTCCACAGGTTCAGCAATGCCGGTCCAAGACACCCCACTCCTCCCGGGCTAACACAGGCCGCGGGATAGACATGACCTGGGGAGATGGCCCTAGGAGCCCCTCTGGCTCCACCTCTGCCTAGTTCTTCCTGACCCCCCACACCGTGACCACGTCCCCTTCTCTTCCCAGGTCCTTCAGAGGTTCTGGCTTCCTCAGCCTCTCTGAGGCAGGGCCAGCCTCTTGACCTAGGAGCTGAGGTTAAGGGGTCCCAGTCAGGGTGCGGAGCCTTGGGGGCCAGAGCCAGGTACCCACCACCTTTGTGCACTGCACTGTTTCTGCACCTCTGCTGGGCTGGTGCTAATGCCCCAAGTGGGTCCGTGTGTTCTCCAGATGTGTCTGAGGGCTCAGTCCCCAATGGAGACTCCCAGAGTGGCGTGGACAGTTTGCGGAAACACTTGCGAGCTGACACCTTCACCCAGCAGCAGCTGGAAGCTTTGGATCGGGTCTTTGAGCGTCCTTCCTACCCTGACGTCTTCCAGGCATCAGAGCACATCAAATCAGAACAGGTGAGGAAGGAGCTTTCTGCTTGTAGCAGTGGAAAGGAACTGGGCAGAACAAGGCCCCTTCAGAACTTGTACACTGAATGCCACGTGCATACCCAGCATTGCCTGTGTTGCGTACGTGTGCACCGCGTGTGTGCAGTGTGAACATGCTTGCACAAGGACATTCCGGTATAGTTAAGAAAAATCATTATGGTATGTATACAGCAATTAGAAATGATGAGTTCTGGGTGCAAGAGTATGGCCTTGGATAAATCTTACCCCTTTGCAGAGCCTCAGTTTCCCCATCCATAGATGAAGGGGTTGAACCTATGGGCTGTCAAGTCCCTCCCAGCTCTGCCACTCTGTGGTTCCTGCACGGAGTACTCAGGACCATCCCCTGGCTGTGTCCCTTGCCCAACCCCCCTCAGGGTCCTTCAGAAAGTCTACGCAGGCCTATGGGCTTTTCTTGCCCAGCATCACCACTAGGCCTATCGGTCCCATGGAGCCAGTTCGTGTCCTGCCCCAAGTCCCCAGCTCGGCGCACCTCCAGAACATGCCTTCCCCCGCATCAGCATAGCCCTCAGCACACTCACTCGAACGTAAAGCACACTCCCATCCCTCCTACACATGCGGCCCAGCCAGGCCGACAGCCGCAGCGCGACACGGCGTGCTGTGCTTGCACGGGCACACACGAGTGTGCGCACACACAAACGCGCATGTACGCCAGGCAGCCCACAGGCGCCACCCGGCACAGTTCCACTCTCAGACTCCAACAGCTCCCAGCCACTTGCCTTTCTCCCCGCCCGTCCTTTTATCCCATAAGCTGTTTGTCTTCATAAAACAAAAATCAAAAGTCTTTTTAAGGTGCCCTGAGCCATAAACCAACAAAGGAGGAGCCGGCCGAGGCGGGCGGCTCGGTGCACCCTCCCCGAGTCCCCGGCTGTATTACAATGAATAACCTTTATTTACTTTCATTAGACTATTAAACACCAGCACAGTCATTTTTCCCCCTGAAACTCGGAGCAGGGCCCATAAAGCAAATCCGAAGCCTAATTGAGTTCATTTTAATTTCTCTCTGATCACAGCGAATTACTCTGGTGATAAATCAGGGGGCAGCTTCACCCCCAGTAGAAGGCCTAATTTGCAGCTAATTACAAAACTGATTTCTACAGGAAGATCAATACGAGAAGGAATTGGAAATGACGAGGCAATCCCGTCCAGCCAGGGAGGGGAGGGGGCCCTCTGGGGGGGCCAGGAAGCGGAAGGGAAAAAAACAGACCCGAAAGAGCAGAAAATCAGTTTTAATTTAACGTAATATTAATCAGAGCAACTTTTCCTGCTTTGTGCAAGCTCCTGGTCTGCCCAGCTCTGGGGTCTGGCTTGGCGGTGGCTGCAATAAAAAGGCAATTACCCGAGTGTTTCGGGCAGGACACCCTTTCAGAGTCAATGACTGGCCCCCTCCCACCCTTCTGTTAGCCATGTGGACTCTCCCCCTCCCCAATTTCATACCCCAGTGCACAGGCAGAGAGCGAGGGGCCCGTGGGGCTGTCTTTGTTTGTTTTTAAAAAAGGGGCACCCGCACCTGATCAGCCAGCCCGGCAGTGCCAGGCTGGAGGTCCCACTAGGCCCTTCTCACAGCTACTGCCTCTGCCGTCATGTCATGGTTTGCTCCTCCTCCCCAAGGCTCCCTACCTCAGGGGGACCTTAATACCCCGTGCCTCTCAGCAAGGGGATCCCCACTGCTACATCTGCCCTCGGGGCTTCTTAGGCAGGAGATGCCACAGGAATGTAAACGGTGCTGGGATAACCACCCAAAATACATAGGCTGCACCTCCAGTTTCACCAAGTCAGGCTGACCCCCACCTGCCCAAAACTCTCCATCATACGCCAAGCCCGCCCCGCCTGCTCTCCCTCCCTCTGCCCCACCATCTCCTTCTACCCATCTGGGAGGGCTCCCCTGTTCCTCCTCCCCATCTGCACACCGAGCCCTTTCTCTGTGTGTGCACGTCAATAGAGAGCTGTCGCTTTTCTCTCTCCTCCCAGGGGAACGAGTACTCCCTCCCAGCCCTGACCCCTGGGCTTGATGAAGTCAAGTCGAGTCTATCTGCATCCACCAACCCCGAGCTGGGCAGCAACGTGTCAGGCACGCAGACATACCCCGTTGTGACCGGTAAGGGGGTTTCCAAGAGGGTAGGGGCTCTGCTTTCAGTGGGGGAGGGTGCCTTGGCCCATGCCATCTGGGGCCCAGTGTGACGAGAGGGCCCCCCGCCATGATATCTGCAAAGAGAGCGAGCCTCCAAAGCCAGGGTGCTTCTGGAACAGATGTGTGCAGACATGGGGAGAAAAAACTGTGGTCAGGGCATCTGTGGGCTCCAGCCTGGAAAGGCTGAAGCTAGGAGGGCTGTTGGGATTCTTTCTGCCTAGGTTTTGCCTTTTTTTTTGCCTCCCCCAAGGTGCCCAGAATCCTGAGCCCCTTCCTTGTTAGGACCCATGCAGAAGAATGCAGAGGGCAAATAGGCCAGGCTGGTGAGAGTGGAGCATGGGTGCCCAGTATCCAGCCTCCACACACCTGTGTCCCCAAGGCTCTGGGAGGACCTGCGGCCCTCTCAATCTAGGCAGCACGGGAGGCTGCGGCTTTGGGCTGAGGGTATGGTGCCCAGCTCTCTGGGGCTCCAGATGAATGCAATTATTCTAGTCTTTCTCTTGCTTCCCAGACAAGTAACTAAGATCAAGTCTTGATTGCAAAGCCAGGTAGGGTCAGGCCTGATCCACAGTCAAATGCAAGGGGAGGGGACACCATGGCCAGGAGCCCTGAGGATTAGCAGCAGCAGAGGTAGTTAGCATAGAAGGCCGGGTGGGATCCAGGGAAGGGCCAGTGGATGAAGCTCCAGGCTGCAGAGCTGCAGGCTGGGGAAGGCACCTGGCACTGCAGAAGGGTTTCCAGGCCAGGAGAGTGCCCAAGTGGGAGAGACACACATTGAAGTGTTATTAAAATTCACCTAATTATTCCGGAGACACTAAAGCCAATGTGCCGTTTGTTCCTTGGGAGACAGGATGATTGAGAAGGGTCTCAGTGGGAATTGGGAGACACTGAGGCGTTACCTGCCGAGCCAGGCAAGCGGAGGCGGCCTGGGGACCTGGCAGCGGGGCTGCAGGCAGCCAGCATCACCGCCAGTGGCAAAGACAGGGAGCAGGCACAGTCCCTGCTGTGGGACAGGGCCCGGGTTCTGACTGGGAGCTGATCTGAGAGTTTGGCTGTACTTCAGCCTGAACTTGGCGGTGAGTGGCCACCCAGCCTCCACCTGGGGGCTTGGGAGAGCACTGCTGTTAACTTTCCCAGCTTCTCCTTAAGAGGGTGTCCCGGTACAACTGTTTCCAGCCTAGATGGAGGGGAGTTCTTTGCCTAGGAAGTCAGAGGCTGAGTTCTGGAAGTGTTGGAGAGCTGGACTGGGCTTCTAAGAGTGACAACCTTAGCTGGGTTCGCCAGGTGAGAGTCCTCAGCACGAGCCCTCCTTAGCCTAACTCGGAAGCTCTCTGACCTGCTGGGTGATCTGACCCAAGGCATAGAGATGGCCCAGGCCAGGTTACTTTTCTTCTGATCTGCTGGTAGGTACAGTGGTCACTTCCCAAAGGCGGCTGTTGCAGGCAACTGGCAAAAGCACCCAGGAGACTTCTCTAACTCCAGCTGTGTTTCCCTGCGCTCGGGGCCACAGTCCAGAAGGGGGGGACTTCGAGGGTGGAGACATGGATCTTCAGGGTGGGGCTCCTGCTGCAGGAGCCACAGGGGCTGGTGCAAAAAAGTGTCTCCACCTTGAGCAGCCCCCACTCTCCTCCCCCCCATGGCCCTGGAACGGTCCCAGCTCAGCCTGGGAACATCTCCGGCTGATCCATCTGGATCCAAGTGTGAGAAAAGTTCATTTCAGACCCAGCTTGACATTCCCAGGTGGCAAGTTAGCACTAACATCTCAATCTGTATGCGACATTTCAATCAAGCGAGGAGTAACAAAAGCAGAACCATTAACATTCGGAGCTGTTCACCAGTGGTAATGACGGGGAAACTCGCTCAGAAACTGGAAATTACCAAAAACAGAGAAAAGTGTGGAGGGTGGGGGGGGGAGGTGGGAGTGGGGGTAGGGAATGATTTTTCCACACTCAGGCCAAGAGCCAGTGGTTGGATTAATAGTGCCATTATTCGAGAAAGGGCTGCAGATTATCCTCATTCTTAAAATGTTTTTGCTGGCAATTAAACTGCTGCAGTTATTGATCTTTGTTGATTTTATGTTCTCCTAATTTGCATAATCTATTAAAGATGAATGATTCATGATGTGTTAATTATGGGGACAAACAAAATTTGCTGGGAGGTACTGTCAAGGTGAGCAGTGGGGCATTGTCCAGAGACTTCATGGGCCATCTCAGGAGTGGGTCCAGCATGTTAGCCTCCAGGCCAGGACTTTGTGGGCAGCAGAGAGCAGTGATGCAAGGAGAACAGACACAGGAGAGGTGAACTTTGGGTGAGTGAGTTCTTCTAAAAGATGTTGGCATCTGTGAGAACCGGGCTCCAAGCAGGGCTTGGGTATGGGAGAAGCTCTTGGTGTATTTGTAGCAATTCCCTCACAGAGTCTTAAAAAGCTTATTTTGTTAGAGAACATTAAGGACTTTGGTGAAAGAAGAAAAAGAGAGGCTCTTTCAGGTAGGCTGGTGATTCTGGGCAGATGCGTGCAAAAAAGCAGAGGGAGCAGGGAGGTCATCCTGTGCCCACAGCCTGGCTTGGGAGTGCCAAGGTGCTCAAAGAGCCCTCTTCATTCCACATCTCAGGCATCCCTCTCATCTCCTTCCCCAGGACAGGCAGCTGAGGCTGCAACCCTTAGGGATGAGTGCTAAGAAAACTGGCCCAGGAGTGCCCTAGCCCAACCCGAAAAGCCAGACCTTATTGATATTCCTGCCACCTCCTGGCACTGGAGGCTGATTTCAAACTTCACCAGCCACTTGATGTAGCTGTTCCACAAGGTCAGGACTGAGAGGAGAGAGGAGCCTGGACTATTGTGTGGAGGGGAGAGTGGGGCCCAGTGGGCCAGGACACAGCTAATCACATTGCAAGCTAGGGTGGCTGCCAGGGACTAGGGCTCAGCCCCGTAGCCTCCCCTCCCCACCTTCCATCATGGAACCAAGGAGAGAGACTGATTTTTCTGGGTGGTGTTTGTAAGTTCTGCCGAGATTTTAATTTCACTGCATCACAATTCAGCAAGCTGCCAAGTCAAGCTGGTTATTTAAATTTATCACCCACTTTCCCTTCCGCCGCTGGGCTGCTCTAGCTCAGCGGCATCTCTTCTCTCCAGTCCACGGCTCTAGGCTGCTGGTCTGGAACGGAGCCGAGTCTCTGCTAAGTGATAAAGAAAAAGGGACCAGCTATATGAGAGAATGGGTCAGGGGCACTCTGGCCCCAGACTTCCTTGGGCTGGCTGGCTGTGGCTGGTACTTCCCATCACCTTCTTACCCCTCCAAAGGATCCACGGGGGCCACCATCAACCTCTTACTCATCCCCAGGCCTGCCAGGTCAGGGCACCCACAGTGAGGACTCTGGCCCCAACTGCATGCTGGAGCCTCATTCCTTCAAGTCTCCCATCACGGGTAGAAAAGGTAGCCCCACTTCCCCACGGCTCCTCACCTCGACCCTTCCCTCCTTGCGCCTGGCTGGGGCTGCAGGGACAGAGGAGCACACGCAGACACTGGAGGTGCTGCCGATCTAGGGGGTGAAGATGAGAACCAGTTTAGGAGATGAAGATGTTCTGAGCAGTAGAGAGTCCCTTGACCCAGTGGCTGAAGGAGAGAGCAGGCTCTCCACCCTGGAGCCCAGAAGGTGGAGGAGGAAGTCAGTGATTGTGCAGCTCCACGCCGCCCACTCTAGAAGCTGGGGAACGCGCCAGTCCCCAGAGCTGCTGCACCCAGTGGGCTTCACTGGCCTCTAGTGGGCATCGCTGCCAAGGACTGGGAGAGCCCTGTGCAAGTGCAGTTCTCGCCACCTCATTTTAGTCGCAGAGAGGTGATGGAGGAGTAAGAGTGATGTCTAGGAACCAGGCTTACCAAAACATAGATAAAATATAACAAAAAGTGTTAATACACAGCCGCATGTCACTCTGTGGTGCCAGAAATAGAGGGAAACTCAGAGCCAGGGCGGTGTGTGAGTGACTGCTGGCATCACATCAGGGGTAGAGCCTAAGTGGGAGACATTGGGGTTGTAACACACCAGTCAGGAGACATGACTTCGGGTCCAGGCAATCAGGAAGCTAGATCTGAGTATTACCCTGCATAAGGCCAGGAACAGAATAAGGACAGCTCTGTCCAGGAAAGGGAAACACACGGACTCATTCTAACAGCCCAGGGAAACAAGAGGGGGAAGAAATGTCACCATGAGAAATGGAGACCCCAGGCCTGACCCTGGATCAGAATCCAGATTTATACTATGAATATGTTGCAAGAACCCCAAGCCAAGAACTTACATAAAAATGTGTCCTGGGCCGGGCGTGGTGGCTCACGCCTGTAATCCTAGCACTCTGGGAGGCCGAGGCGGGTGGATTGTTTGAGCTCAGGAGTTCGAGACCAGCCTGAGCAAGAGCGAGACCCCGTCTCTACTAAAAATAGAAAGAAATTAATCAGACAACTAAAAATATATAGAAAAAATTAGCTGGGCA